>CAIGQW010052626.1:399436-436292 GCA_903798125.1 Danio choprae | reverse complement strand
TTGTCACAGGGGGGATTGAGTGATATATAATATTTTTTTAATGCAAATGTTATAGTACACTCAATATCAAGTTTTCCTGTTTAGACTAAAAGACAGGAGTCCTCGTTGCCTGGTTCCATCAGTTTCAGGTAAAAAAATTGAAAAAATTGTGTTCACAAAAAACACAGCAAAGATGAACAACTTTGTCACCATGTCAGAACCTATAGAGTTAAACCAGCACTGAAAAGAAGCAGTTTCACAAACATTTACCTCAAGAGTGTCTTTACGCCTCTAAAAGCTATGATTGCACATGACGTTTACCTCTTAGACGCCAAAGAGTGTCTGGTTTGATCTCAGCCATGATCGTCAAAAAATCTGCTGTTCCTCAAAGTGTACAAATCCACTTTTCATCTGACAGCGATGCTGAAGCAGTAACCAAAAGGCATCGGCCTGGGATATAATTCGATAATAAATAGACCAACAGTTTCGGCAACATACATTTTGTGCCCCTAATGGAGGCAGCGGAGTGACAGGCGCTCAGATCTGTCCTGATAGGACGATAACACAGAAAACACTTCCAGTCATTTCATCACATTCCTCTCTGTTCTCAAAGACAGAAAGGGTTGAGACTAATGACTCATGAGCAATAAGCAAGTGTTTAGGTAAATGTACATGCGGGGGAAAAAGCTTTTTCCAAGCAGCATATCAATATTTTAAATAGAGTTTCTATCGCTGTCTCTACCTAACTTGATTACTCGCGTGATGTGTTCTGACAGGTCTGTTGTTCGAAATACCCCATTAACTATGTCTGTCAGCTTATTTTCCCTGGGTAGGCCGTGTAGCACCCATATATTTCATAATTTGTTTTGCTATCAGGGCTGATTTGTAAATGCGCAAATTCTAATTAGTAGCAGCCACTGTTTCTAATTTGTTAAATATTAAACGAATCCTGCGGTGGATGCTTTTCTCTTCCCAAGATGGAAGTTTGTGTTATGCTAATTCTGGGGCCTTTTAGCTTGTCAGCACTTTTTAAACACGCCAAAATGCTTTTTTTTTCTTTCTTTCTTGGTTTGTTTGTTTTCCCTCTCCAGTCCTCTTCAAGTTAATATTTATTTATCTTAGATCTTGGACGTTCTTTTTCATCCAATAAAAGCGTCACAGTCTGTTGGGCTTTCAATCCTGCCGCTTTGTTTAACTTCATTAAAGCTGTCTTAATCTAAGGCCTAGTCGCTTGTTTCAGAGGCTGCATAATATATCTTCTGAAGTCGCTTTGTTGCTTACACATTAACAATTGTTTGTCCATTTTTCCAACCCTTGGAGATGGTCGTGATATTGGTCACACTTTATTTTAAGGTACAATTCTCACTATCAACAAACCATTAACTATGACTTTTAGCTCCTAACTTGGTGCTTATTACTAGTTATTAAGGTAGTAGTTAGGTTTAGGTATTAGGTTTATACACCAATAAACATTATCTTAATAACTGTCAGATAATAAGCCACTAGTTACCATGAGTAATTTACAAGTGTTACCATAATATTGCATGTTCCAGAACAAACCACATGTTTATTTTTAATGTATAATGATCATAGTCAAACTCTAATATTTTATACAGCATGTGATATTAATTCAGCTGTTTAGTTAAGATCTAGTCTTGAGCGTATACATCAGATCGCTTTGTTTTCTCAGTATGACAGCTGCCTGCGAACTGGACGTGATTTGAAATGTGTCATTTGTATTGAATTACCAGACATTTATTGAACACCCACTTATCCCAAGTGAACTTCAGTCTAATTAAGTTTCAGGAAACACATCCATCAAGCTATTGAGGCAGTTAATTTGCCATTGCCTCCTGGATCTGTATTCCCTCCCCGAATCACTGGAATTCACACAAGCATCGTTTCAGCGATGTCATTCGCTTTTCCTTCCTACTGGGCTGCAGCTGGCATGGCCACACTTGAAGCATGTTCAACCCACATGCTATTAAAACACGCTTCCAGAAAAATCCCCCCGTCGTGGACAATTGTGTAAGAAGTCCCTCAGCACTTCCCTTTGTGTGACGGTCTCTGCTGGGGTAATTTCATTACAGTGCTGTTGTTTGATGCTATATAATGAAGTGTGAGACTGAAAGGGGGAATGAGGGTATCGTGGTTTATGCTCCAAGGTCATTTCAGCCACCAGGACAAACCCCCAAGGCTATTTTAGTAAATGTAAACTAAAACTAAGACTAAAACTAAAAGGAAAAAATCATGAAAAATTACATGAGAGACTAAAACTAAACTAAAATGACAACAGTGACTGAAAAAAATACACGAAATAAAGTTATAAGTAGTAAAAATAAATAATCATTTTTAGAATTCATGAGCAGTCATTTGTGGCAGAAAATCAGACCTGCGTTTGTTTAAACATGTTCTATCTATTCTTTATTTGCTAAACGTGTAAACTAGGCATGTTTAACAGCTTATACAGCATAACCTTTAATATGAAGAAGTTTGTCTGAATTGTTCAGAATTTTTTACTTTTATTCGTTGTATGGCTTTGGATTCAGTGTTTATTCAAACCACTTTATTACTAAGAGATTTGCACAAGAGTTAATGTTAGCTTTATATTAGCATTTGCACTAGAATCACTAAAAACTAAAAACTAAATATATGAAAAAACTAAATAGAAATGTTTTCACAAAATAAAAGCTAAACTAAATCTAACTAAATCATTAATACTAAAACTAGAATGAAATGTACGGCAAATTTTAAAAATAGTATCGAAATAATATCAAATTTTAAAATGCAAAACTATAATAACCTCACATAGCTACACCAATAATACATGGCATTCCTTGTGTCTTTCAATGTACAGTACAGTCTTCTAGCTCAGAGTGCAATGATTATCAACCCAGGCTCAGTGTAAATATGTGACTAGCTATGTTTCTGCTAAAGTGCAAACTTATATGCAAATGTTTTGTTGCAGTTTCTACGTGAAATAAACTCTAGGAGGCATTAAACATGAATGACTTGCCCTTTTCCTCACTAAGTTTGAGTGTAGGAGCTGATTATAAATGCATAAGACTTTTTTTGTGCTCAGTAGTAGTCAGTTTGCTTGGTAGCTCACATGGTACAACATTGTGGTGATGAAACACGTTCATGCATCAAAACGTCTTTTGAAACATGATTCAACAAAAGAGCTCAAAGGGATATAAAAACTATATCATGGATGAGAAAGGGCATTTTTTTGTAGGATTTTTTCTGCTTTTGTAAACACTTGATTAGTTTTAGAGTATGGTTTAGTGTGTAGGAGATACATATAAAACACACTCTGGTGGATGTTTTATAAGGAACTGAACCAAAGCATTGTATTTCAGGATTTTCAGAAATGCAGCTAGAAGCATGTATTTTCAATGAGCCCATAGCTTGATGAATATGGTAGCATTTAATTTTCCCTTGGTTATTTATGTAGCTTAAAGCATGCCTGTGGCAACATTTCTGCCAAATGATATTTATGTATTTTGCTTGTATTATGTATTATATATGCTAAATGTCATGTTAACTTTGCCACTAAATGCATGTCCTTGTTTTCTCAGAAATCACCCAGCATATACTTATTGTTAATTATTATTCATTTCCAGTTCCTGCAGTCCAAAAAGCAGGTACTCAACATACATTTGACTGCAGTGAATGCTACGGGGCAGTCTGATACCAAAATCGTTTGTTCACTTGATATAATGATATTTACAGGCACATATTAACGTTTAATAAAGGATTATTTCGTGCAGTTCTTTGCACAACACCAGATAAAGAAACATTCATTCATTCATTCATTCATTTTCATTTCGTGAGGCGAACGTGCTATCCACTGCGCCACCGTGAGGCCCAGATAAAGAAACAACTTGATGCCAATGATTTGTAATTGAATACTCTTGCCTCACCTGTCTGTCTCAACAGTATGAACAACTTTTCTGTTTTGGTCAGTTTGTAGCTCACTTTGTACAGTGTTATACTTGACTCAGGTTCGAGTCTGCTGAAGCATGGTTCCACAAAAGAGATAGAAACAATGTAAAATGTATTCAAAGTGCACTTTTCTCTCATGTTTGCTTTTGAAAACACTATTGGTTGGATTAGGGGAGGGTTTAGATCAGTGGTTAGCTGGTTGAGGTAATTTTTATGACAATTCTACACACAGTAGCACATGACTGAATATAACAAACTAAATTGAAATATGTTCTCAAAATAAAAACAAAAATAAAACTAACAAAACCGCTAATGAAACAAACTAAAACTAAACTAAAATGTACAGCAAATTTATTTTTTAACACACATATCCTAAGTAGCATATTTCAGATATACAAAAATGTAGACACTGCCCTCTAGTGGATTAGACATTTGAATCGTGCAATGAAATCTAATCGAAGGAATGTAAGTTTTAGTCTGAAACATTTAGTCTGAGGTCACGTATTTACAATGAGTGTTGGCTGAAACCACTCCTCCCATTCAAAAGCTCCTAATGGTAGTACTGTAAGCCAGTGAGGTTTAGGATAGAGTAAAGCCTTCAGATAAAGAATGTTTTCAGTGCACAGTGTTCAAAGTATAGCCCATCCCATATAGTTCTTGTCCAGTGTCTGCACTATTTCTCTTCACTTTTTCGCATTTTCCAACCAGTCATTTGTCACTTTCCTAAAAAATAACCAATAGACGAGTTTAATAAAATACTGAACCTTCTAAAAGTAAGACATAATACATTGTGCCCTTTTATCTATGAAACAATTTGGGATTTGTTTAGCTTAATTAGTAGAACATTGCTTTAGTGGGATAATTATGGCTTAGTTCCCAGAGATCACATTCATTGGTAAATGTGTATCTTGAACATTTTTGGAAGAGGAACATCTCTCTATTTCAATAATATCCCCACCTGAGTTGCATGTATATGTATGTTTTTGGAATATTTTTATGCAAGTACTATATGTAGATTCACATTTTTTGCCCCAATGAGCCTATATGTTGAATTTATTATTTAGCGCTGCATTAAGTTGTTTAGTTAAGCAACTGTATAATTATTATTCCTTACAATTTAAAATGCAGTTTTGAGTGTCTGAATAAAGCACTTAAATTGGAACATAATTGCAGCGTGCCAAAATCTCTCTGGCGAATGAGAAAACACTGATATTAATTATAGAAGAATGAGAAATTATGTGCCGTCTAATTGGTAATCAGTTTGTTTTGTACTTCGGGCTGCTTGCATATGAAAATGAATGATGGGCTATTTAACTTAATTTATTCAGGATTTTTTTTTTGTAGACATTTACTGGGCAGAACACATTTACATAGTAATCAGTAAAATTACAGATCACAATCACAAACATAAAACCAAGTAATAAATTGCTACAACTTTTCCCCCTCTCATACTGCTCACAAATGAAAGATGCTCTTGCTATACTTTATTTGAGACAATTACGCTTTCCACAAAAATAAAAAGTAGAGAGCACTCAAATTATCATTGCGGTTTATAAATAATAAAATAGAGCCAACCAACCAAACTAACAACAACAAATTTGCATTTAGTCCCATCTCTGGAGTATGTCAGCTATGCAGACTGTTTGTTTTATTATGGTATGTGTAGCTAGTGATCCAGGCTCGCTAACTGGAGTTAGCAGAGTCTTCTTCTCTCATTAGAGCAATTATCCATGTGAGGAAAACCTTCTATTGCATTCTGTCCTTTCTCTTGGCCTCTGCACGATTCTCTCTCTTCTGCATGGAGACAATACACCCCACACTATTTGTCATAAAATCCCTCATTTGCTGGATCCTGAGGAAAGCAGATTATGCTTATTTTTCATTTGGACAGAGGGAGATGGAGCCAGGTGTTTGGCAGCAGTGGAGTGTTCAGGTGTAACCGGGCCGGCGATGGGACATGATGAGCTGGGGCTGATGAAGGATGAGGCGTAGAAGATTTGAGGGAGAGCGGCACCCTGCTGGCCGTTCCCTCCAGAGCCCCCCCACTGATCGGAAGAGGGGAAACTTTCCTTTTTAATCCGCTTGTGCCGTGATCACTTTCTGCTGCGTTAATTAGCTCGTTACGGCCTTGATGAAAATGCAAGGTTTGCAAGTGCAAGGCCTGCTATTCTGCTAAACTCATCAAGAACACTTGTCTTGAGTCTCAAGGTGATCTTTTATCTCCCTTCCACAGGTGGAACTTTTTCTTAACTCTTAAAGTTCAATTCTCAGCACTTTAATAACATGAAAGTTTACTTATACTCAAGTAGGGGGTTTCGCAATTTTGATGTCACAATTCCTAAATATGATGATCTTCCTGGATTTGGAAAAAAAAAAAAAAGATTCAATCATGGGACAGTGGTTGAGTTTAGTTATGCTTTGTTTTTTTACTTTAATCAAAAAAAAAAATATTCATATCTTAATGGTGTCACACCCTCAGCTCGTTCCTGCAGTTCCAATCACCGCCCTCACTCACCATCCACCACACACCACACCCGTGAACACTCACCTGATTACTAATCACCCGCACATGCACCTGTAATCACCCACACACTACATATACTCATCTCACTCACTCACTCACTCAGCGGCTGGATTCAAAGATGCATGGTTCTCCTTGTCTTCTCTCCTGAAATCTCCTGGACTCTTCTGTGGATGTTCTCCTCCTCCTATGGATGCCAACACGCCTGTTTAAGGGAAGTGACTATTCTTATGTTGAAGCTTACTAATGAACTGAACTTAACTGAATAAACACCCTTGAAGCTTAACCCTCTTTGTGTCCCCATTTGTCACGGTCATACAAGGAAGACAAAGTACAATATAAAGGCAGGTATTATATAGATTTTCATATAAAGATCCATTTATGACATTAAAAAAAATGGTATTCTAAATTTTATATAATATTTTTACAATATATCATGCATTTTTCCTAGGGCTGTCAGAATGGTGTAGTTGATAATGTAGTTTTATATTTAGAAATAAAATTTCAACTAAAAACAAATGACTAAATACACAATTTATAAATGTGAAATAATTGTTTCACACATTTGTATTAGATACTATATACACATATTGGATAGTATTAACACTTGATAATATATACTGTGTATATAAACCTTGATCCAGTGAGCAGGTCACAATCTAAATGTATAGTACCTGCCACTGTGAACATTTCTTTTCTGTGCACATGTAAAATACACTTTTCCAGTCCAAATAGTTTATGCTTATAAACTATATCTCAGAGTCTTTTTCCAGTTTGAAGATTTCAGCCAAGACGTGGATAATGCACGCAAACAAAACCAACAAACAGGCTAAGTTGTTCTTTTTGAAGATGGTCATTGTCCAACTCCAGGCCCACTCATTATACCACAGCTTGATGCTGAGTCATGCATGTCTAATGGGGCAGGCAGACTGCAGAGTGTCTCTGTCTTCAGCTGGTCCCTTAGACACACACCACGACAGGCTTTCCCTGGGGAGAATCACACGCAGCCTGCTAAAACATGCCTAAGCACTGCCTCTCTGCATCAGAGGGAGCCAAACGCATGACGGCACCCAGCCGAACCTAGAAAGGCCCATTATTCCCAGCCTCAGAAATCCACCTGTACACAGTCCTCAGGGAGAACTGCTCCTCACAATGTCTTCAGTTTACAATGGGCCGAGGATCCACTTGATATGTTGATAGGTATAAACTGCTCTTTTTTTTTTTTTTTTTTTTTTTTTTTTTTTTTTTTTTGTAAAGACAGTTAAGAGAATTGATTTAACCACCTATACACTTCATTTGGAGGCCAGCTTTGCTGCTTGACAAACTTGAAATTAAATAATGTATTTGTATTTCAAATCAGCTAAAAAATGCAATAAACACCTTCATGTTCCTTTTACTCAAATGCTGTTAAAAAAAGTGTATGGCTGCGTCCGAAATTGTCTACTACTAAAGTATTGCATTTGAATTTACTACTCGACCGTAAGAAAACTATGTTCTATACAGTAGGAATGTGAGTACGTAGAATGAATGGAACCCGTGTCAGTTGCGTCACTTCACCCCCATTCATAAATTTTCTCGTGATGCATCATGGGATAGCGTAGTGTCCATTGGATGCACACATCAGAATCTTGCCGGAAGTAGTAGGTCATTCGGGTACTTCTCGCATACTGTTTTTCAAATTCTATGAATTCAGACAGACTACTCAGCTTGCATACTGTTTTTAGCGTACTATATAGTATGCGATTTCGCACACAGCTCAAGTTTTAGGTACAACCAGCACACATGCCAACACATATTATTGTCCAGCCAACACACGTTTACATGTTGTTGTTTTTTTTTTTTTTGTCATGACAACTCTTTAAGAGATTTATTGCTATATTAAATATGTACAGTGTATATAACAATGTTTATGTATTTGATCTTGATAGCATAAATCTGCTACGCTGCTGCTGTTTTGATTATTGCAGCAGAGTAAGTATTGAGACTTGCTACTGCCAGTATATTCACAGACATATGGTCAGAGAATATATAACACACTAATCCTGCAAATATTACATACATGTAACCCCCATATCAGATCTATAAAAACTGGAGCTGGGGTGGAGGAGGGATTCAAAAAACAACCAACACTAGCCATTTAGCCTATTTAAATATAATAAATAATAATATAATAAATGCTAGGAGCAAGTTCATGAAGTTCAGAAGGAGCAGAATAGATATGAACTATCTGCCTGTGCGCCCAATAGAGTTTCATGACAGAACTTGTATAAGTATCTATTTTTTCTTTTCATCTGCAATTTTCCATGGACTTAAAGAGCAAATATAATGTAAAGGCTCTTTTACACAGAACACAATGTGATAAAGGCAAATCATCAGCATACAATGCTTTCATATTTAATATAAATTGATTAATTGTCTTTTGCAAACTCACGCCTGCATGAGAGATAGTGCTGAAAAAACAACATTGAATTTTTTCGCCAGGCTGCCCATTACGACACATTCTAAACTCTAAACTTTAACTTTGTCCACCGGACAATTTACAAGATTAAATAAAGATACACCAGAATACTGTCTATCATGCTTATAACTTTCATAAAGAAGTCAGCTTACCATCTAAATAAATTATATCTGCAATGCCTTGCCATAAAAACTTTTAGTCATTGTGACTACAAAAGAAGACCTCCAACATGCATTTAACATCTTTGGAAGTTTTCAAAATAGCTTTCTGTGCTTTAGCATCACCAGTCTCCTTTCTGGGCAAATCTAGGCAGGTGAGTTAAAGCCAATAGTGTCTGGCTGCAGTCTTGCACTTGCATTTTCAGGCATGCACTCTCAGGCACATGCTCTTGTTCAGTAAGTGACATCAGTATGAGGGGTATGGGTTAGAGGTGGGGTAGGTGTAGACATTAAAAATGAGTGCATGTGCACATCAGTCTGTTTAAATATATTTATACAACCAACTTCATCTAAAAACTTTTCCTCTTCGATCATTGACATTTTCAAAGCAGACTTAAAGACCTACTTGCTTTTATTGCTCTATACTTGCTTTATTTAGTGTCTGATTGGCCAATACAATTGTGGTGTTTGTGTTGTTATTATGTTTTATGATATTTTTTTCTATATTTTATGTGTACAGCACTTTTGTCCATTTTTATGGTTTGAATGGGCTATATAAATAAATATATCTGCAAGGATTCTAGAACCAGCAGCCTGCATAAACTGCCGGTACACTTATCTATTCTTTTTCTAGGATGAATTGAAACTGAATCCCTTGATTCATTCGCTCTTTCATATGCTAGTCACACTTTCACCCACAGTTTTGTATATTTAGACATACAGAGCAATATGGTGCAACTTTATTTCTCAACAAAACTTCCATAGACAGTGTCAGCATTTCTTCACTCCCCAACTCTCCGGCTCCATCCAAGACCATAGCAAAGTTTTAAGGCTGATGTTAAACTGATTTTTCCAGCCCAGAACCTACATTTTTTTTATAGTGGAAATGTGTTTAAATGGCACAGGCTGGGAACCTGTATTGGAACTGCTCTGTTGGAAAATTTGGCAGTCTTCAGTCTGTTGCTCTGATGGCAGGTCAAGTGACCAACAACAGTAATTGGCAATAGGGCTACGTGATTATCGAACCAAAATCCCAGTAGTGATTAATCAAAAGCTTTGAGTGACATACGCATCTTATCAGGGAAAAACTCAGGGTTGTTGGTATCCCTTTATTTTGATAGTCAATTTTGCAGTTTGTTGAGTACAAGTTACATTGCAACTACAGTACATGCCAACTATTTCTCATTAGAATATTATCAGACTGTTTGCTTAGTATCTGCTGATACTGCTCCACCAACAGACATTCTCCAGACTATAAGAAACTTTGGAAATACCAGTCAGCTTACATTAACCCTAACCCCAACCGAACCTTACAGTGTACTAATAGTCTAACTTATAATCGACAAAATGTGTTAAAGGGACCATCAAAATAAAGGGATACCCAGTTTTCTGATCAGTATTAAATCTTCTCCAAAGGCCAAAGACCATCATTGCATGGAAACTCCAATCACACACAAAGAAGAAACCCAAAAAAGTCCCTATAGTTTTTGCAAAAGATTTATCTGCTTTTATTGATTCAATGTAACTAATAATCACATGACTATGGAATACTCTCACAGAAGAATTTATTTCAAACACTTGACTAAATTTAAAACGTGAGTTTGGAGTAAAAGCATTTTATTAAATGTGGTATTTGTACATGCTTTCAGATGTAGCAGCAACATAGAGCCATAGTTCACTGAGAAGCTGAGAAAACACCTGTCACTATCGTTTAATGGTTCTCTCTAAATTGCAATTGGCAAAATACTAAATTGCGAAGCTTATCAGTAAAGTATGACTCTGTGAAGTAAATGCTGTTCCATCTGATAGCACCTGCTGAAGATTTATTGATGATTACAGAAACGGCTTTACTGACAAAATGTGCATACACTCGCTTCCAAATTAATAGTGCAGCACTAATTGGCTTTTGTATATTGGTTCCAGTGTTGCAGTTTTCCCATTCATGGCAAAACAGGTGAACTCTCTTGGTATGTTGAAAATGCTTAATGTCATATGAAACCAGGATAGCATGTGAGCTTTTTCCTACTCTTTGAAGCCTCAGAAATGTCCTACAGTGAAATAAAATACTAGGCCTTGAGCAAACCACCGGGACTTGTCAGTCGTCTTCTCCGATGTCCTAATTACCGTCAGCAGGCTTGATGGACAGTCAAACCATGTGAAATCAAGCCTCAAGAGGATGCAGCTCACTTAACTAATAAAGGCCTGGCAGTTAATACTCTCCCGAGAGGCCTGACAAACCTGTAAATCAGTCTTCTACATCCTTTTATCTGCGTAGTCCGCGGTCTGATCTTTACCTAGAGAAACTCCTCGCATTCTGTGCTGCAGAGACCTTTTAGAGTTTATTTTTTTCCTGATCCAATAACTGCTGTTTGTCAAATGGAAACCTCTGGGTTTGATTTCCCCCTCACTCCTGTTTCCCCTCCACTGAATTCATTATAATTTCCTAGGCTCAACTAATGTGGCTTTGTCTGCACGTTCTCAGTGCAAATGCTCCTTGCATTATTGTGTAAGCATCTCGAATTGAAACATCCGCCTTGTGAAATATTGACTTTAATATCTCATTTGAAAAATTCATGAAACCTTTGATGTTAAATCCATACTCAATTTAGCAAAATGCCACTAAAATATGCAGAGGGGGGCAGAAAACATTATTGTCTGTGCTTCTGTGGAGAAATTACATTTTATGGCTGTTACACCGATCTTTCCCATGTTTTCTTTTACTTTTTTTTTTCTCCCCGTCGTCTGGGGGAAAAAGTGGAGGCGACCCATTAGAGGCAAAATGAAAAGCACTATTGATTGGTCTCTTATTCCTCCACTCTTTGCCTCATTTCCTAAATGCACGGTAATAAGGGCTTAGCTGTGGTGACACACAATAAGCTTTAATGAATGAAACTTTAAAGAATTAGCGTGTGTGTGTGTGTGTGTGCGCGTGTGTGTGTGTGTGTGTGTGTGTGTGTGTTTTGTGTGATGTTACCCTCGTTGGATCCCTCGTGTTTGGCTTTGTTGTGTTTTTATGAGACTGTTTCCATTTAATAAAGCACATCCATGCCTATAATGTTACAATACAATAAAGACAATGGATGATGCAAATATATACTGTATATCTGAAAGCTGTGCTTTTCTGCACGATTTGCTGAAAGTGCCGTAGGGAGGGGTGAGATTTTTAAAAGGCATCATATTAGAATTAGATTTCCTGAGGCTAATTATGATCAAACACAGCCTTTTGAAATGGTCCGAGGTTATGACAGGTAGGGAAAAAAAGATCCTTTTAGCAAATGGATTTCCATGGAGAAGAAAGAGTGTGAAAGGGAGTGCAAAGGAGAGAGTGCAAAAAGAGAGAGTGAGTGGTGCAAGAGAAATGAAAAGACAGGCGAATGTTGTGAAATCCACTTGCGTGCTAATAGAGTTGCATTCGCCTTTGGTAATTTGTAAGCACTTTACCCCTGCCTATCGATCAAGCTGAGGGAGGGAAGGAGAAAAAAATTACACTGCATTAACATGTCCCACTCTCTGCTGCTCTCTCTCTCTCACACACACACACACACACACACACACACACACACACACACACACACCTCTTCTGATTGTCCTGTTCCTCTGTTCCACTCATATTTTTTTGAGAAGAAATACCCCCTTTCATCATCCCTTGGCGAAAGAAAGACGTGTTCTTCCTCATTTACAAAATCCTCTTTTCTTTCATGGTGTCGAGCTGTTTTATAGGACTCCATAGGAAGAATTTGGGCTGCTTTTTGTGAGGTGTGTCAAGAGATTTTGATTAAAATGAATTCTTCACATTCAGCTGCAGCTTAAAGATGTAAGGTGAAATTGTCCGGGTGGTGGTGTTTGATGGTGATTGTGACTGTGCTATATAGCTTTGGAAATATATTGAGATTCTTAAAGGATGAGTTTGTAGTATAAATGTTTAGAAAAGCTATTTTCGTAAAATGTGTTGTAAAAGACACACTACCTTTTTGAGCCCCAGCTTGTTCACATTGGAAAACAATTTCTGTAGTGACTGACATTTATAAATTATTTGTGTATTTACATTTTTCTACCATAACAGGGGCACTGGCCAGTCTTGTCGTTTAAATCTTGCATTCATACACAATGGAAATAGCATGAATTTGAGATCTTTGTTGTGCAGTTAAAGCCGACAGAGAGCAAAAACAAAAAATAAAGAGTAATTTCTTTCACCTAGGATATATCCTTTTTAGTTTCAAAACAGAATATAATAATTTACTTTAAATTTGATGCTAATCCATAATCAGGACTTTTTTATGATTTTAGCAATAAACCTGAAGGTCAAGTCTAACCCTCAGAGACATGAGAGTTGCTATTCTTGTATCTGCTTCTGGGGCCGGTTGCATCAGCAGAGCGCAAGTTACAATGAAGCCTTATTGCGAAGTAAAGAGATACTAAGTTACAGCTTGCCCTCTACTACATATTTTTGCATTGCACAGTTAGACTTGTTTTAATACATTTATGAAGCCTGTAGTGTGGACTTTCCATTCCAGGTTAAGCAAGAACTTACATACAGCTGGTGCAATTTGACACTAGTATTCAGTGGAGTTAGGCCTAACATTGGTTGCAGTCAGTTGCTGCAAGTTTTTTCTTTCACTCTTTTTGGCGATATAGTGAACTGTATAGGTTGTTTGTAATCACGTGGTTCTGGTGACGTGCAAAATTCAGGAGGAGGGCAGGAAGTAAAAAACTGAATGGGAGGCATAGGGGAAAGTCCGTATTTTTCCGATTTATACCATATATACATATTATACCATATGTTGGGCATAATCCTTATATTATGAAGAGGACCGAGTTTTCTACTGAACTCAAATATATTTGACTGTCATCGAGGCTGTAGATACTGTAAGCCATCACATGAAAAAAATACTATAATGTTTTGAAGCAGACTATAGATAATTACTTGAATCAAACTATCATAGTAATTGTTGCTGTGGCACATTAGTAATAAACAAATTATCCAATATGTATCAGTTTTCTATAATCACCACAATGCAACACAGTTTACACAAACGTTACAGTATTCTGTAGTGTTCCTTAACAAAGAGTTGTACACATTGTACACTTTACTATATGGTTCAAAAACATGTTTATTATAAATTACTATAGTTTTTTCCCATATGGATAACGTTATATCTTACAGACATCACAAAATAGTAGATGAAAGCATACAAAAGCATGGATGCATAGTTTACATTATTATTTATTTATTTTTGTAAGGGGAAAATCGCTCCACAATAATAACCGTCTAGTTTTGTTGCAAGGGTTGCATTTTGTTTTTGTTCTGTCGATGAACTTGCCATTAACAAACAATCACCGCTGCTGCCCATCTCCATGTTCATGTTAAAATTGTTGAAACGTCAGTAAAGACTTGGATTATTAGTATTATAAGTGTGGTGGTGTTGGATTTTTATATAACACATTAACATAATACACATAGCTAGGCCTGTATATAATCTTTATTAGTGCTGTCAAATGAATTATCGCGTCCAAAAAAGTTTGTAGACATAGATTTATTGAAAAAATGCAGCCTTTTTCAGCCAGTTTTTTTTTTTTTACTTTCTTCCCTTTTATGAGCAAGATTTTTTGAATGTCTATAAAAGCTGTTTTGCATTTCTCAATTTAGCAGATTTGAACAATTAAAACTACATAAAAAAGAAACATTTTGATGTTCTGATCGCGATTCCTATGTAGAAGAATCACTTCCTGCCCTCCAGCTGGACATCCTTGATATACAGTCTGAGCCTTCATTCAGTTTTGTAAATTTAGCTTTTTCCAGTCACAACACAAATTTTACAAATTACACTTATTTTAAGAAATACCTAAGTACCGCTAAGTATCATTATGAACAGATCATTTCAGCCAGCACTGACTCTGGGATTGTCAGAGGACCGACCTATTGCCAAGTAATTGGTGACATCTTGAGTCATGTGATTTAGTGAAGGGGTGATCATAGTGGATATAGTCCACTGCGTGTGTGTGTGTGTGTGTGTCTGTCTGTGTCTGTGTGTTGAGAGCTGTTCGCTTCAGGGTGCTCATCTTGCTGAGGCATGAGTACTGCACCAATTAGTCACTGCCGGGAGCTGCTGTATGGGACAGATACACACATACACACATACACCTGCACCCCCTCTTTCTCTGCCTGTCTATGTGAAGCCTCTGTCCTCTACTCTGATACTCCACAGCAGTGGCTAAATGAAACAAGGATTTCAATTATTCATTAAATATACTGCATAGAATATTTTTATTTATATTTTAATATTTTTTGGTAAGGATGTGCAAAAATCAGTTTTTTTAAATAAAACATTTACTATGTATTTCCTACGTGAAGCCTGTTTACATTGAAGATCAAAATTTGAGAACAACCTACCAGACAATTTCCACTGCTTTCTATTATTTGAATTTATCAAAACTGGAGTGAATGAGCGTTTTTTTTAAGCATATTTTATGAGTTACATATATTCTGAATAACAGTATGAAAACATAAAATGAAAGCATAACTACACATGTATATGCTGTATTACCAAAAAGATCGCATTTTTAGGGTAAAGACTTCATTAAATATGATGACAGATATTTAAACAACCCAGGCTCATTCTGAAAACATAGCCCTTTATACATTTCTGGAGAGCGCCAAATACGTCCCAGGATGTACGATTGTTTTGCAGTTTTTGTTTTTGCGAATCCACCACAGGCTGCTGTGTACGCTTTTTACAATCTCAAATTTATCTCGTGAGTGCCATTCATGCCTGCTCTTCATGTGTAAATCCACTAGATTGACTCGCCCTCCTCCTTCCCTAAATCCAAAACAGAAAAGCCCTTGCGGCAGCCTGATTTTTGCCACGTTTTCAGATTTTACCACATTCTCACCCTGTTCTCACCACATTCTTACCACATTCTCACCCTTATTTACTTTTTTTTTTTTTTTTTTTTTTTTTCTTTTGGCTTTTGCCTTAACTGCTTTCTGGAACTGTTCTTCGTCGGACTCGAACCCCGTCATCGCGGTCAACTCCGCTCTACGTCACAAGTCCGCCGATGTACGCGACGGGCCACTGGACAAACTGGTAACAGCGGGAAAGTCGTCCACATGGAGGTAAGTGATCAGCTGGTAAGCACAAAAAGGAACGGTGTCATACTGCCCCGTATCGTTTGTTTTAAAGATATAATGCAGCCATACCTACCTCTGGCTACATAATTAGCGATCTTCAGAAATGTATATAGGGCTATGTTTTCAGAATGAGCCTATGTTGCATTCAAAGCTTATTTTAATATCACAATAGAAGCTTTGAATGTAAATATGACGTAACAATATGACAACAGAATATGTTATATGCTATGAATACAGCAGAATACAGCTATGATAATTAGTAGTTATAGAATTCTGGTAGTTCCAGTGTTAACTGGCGGTCTAAATGAAACATTTTAAGTGATTTTGCAAAAATGTCTAAAACCCTCTGACAGCATGTTATCAGCAGGAATGTGGTTGAGGACAATTGGCGTACACCATATTCAAGCGCTGACACTAAACCATTGGTTAGTTTAGAAAATATATCTTTGTATAATAAAAGAAACTGACTACAAAATAGTCAATTTATTTACTTATATTTATTAAATTTATTTAGATATAGCAACAGTACTGGCTTTATTTGTTAAGGTTAATAAATAAATATGTTCTCTTATATGTCAAATAAAAGTTGTTGTTGTTGTTGTTGTTGTTATTGAATGGCAGAAATACAAGATTGTTGTACTGTAGTTTTGTCTCTTAACATGCACGTCTCTTAAGATATTGGAAAGTTGAATGTTTATTGAATCCAATCCATGTTCAGTAAAACTAGCTAGTATTGTGTAGTACTGTTTGCAACTGACCAAAATCAGTATCTGTATTGGCATCAGCTTAAAGTTTTTTTTTTTTTTTTTTTTTTTTTTTTTTTTTTCTTTTCTTAAAATCGGTATTGGCCAAAACATAAATTTATTCAAACCATCAGATTCATCCAAGAATACAATGGCTGCAAAAGAACTACTGACCAACTCTGCAAGTGACTTGCAATATTAAGTGCTCACCACAGATGGCAATAGAATGGCAATCCTTAAAAGTGGAACAATATTAATTTCTTTCTAAAATGAAACTGTTAAATTGTTTATTATTTAAATTTGCACATTTCTAAAGCAGTGTTACATTAACATAACCATTGCACAATATTCCGTAACACTTTATTTTAAGTCACAACTCATTAACAAACCATTAACTAAGAGTTTTAGCTTAATAATCTGCTAATTAGCTGCTTATTAATAGTTATTAAGGTAGTAGTTGGGTTTAGGTATTAGGTAGGATTAGGGATCTAAAATAAGATCATACTGTATATATACTAATTTACAATTAATAATAATAGGCAGGTAATAAGCAAGTTAATCATGTATGGGTTTTGAGAGTTGTGACTTAAATTAAAGTGTTAGCCAATATTGTAATAATTACTTCGTAATAACATTTATTTGCACATATGCACAAGTTACCAACAGCCTGTTGGTTAATAAACATTATATCCAGCATCGTTATTTATACACGCCATTTGTATTTTGAAATGATGACTACACAGTGTTATAAATACACTTTTAAAAATACACTCATTTTTGAACCTGCGCTTGACTGAGATGAAGGGAGTCTGATAAAGTACTGAAGCTAAAATCAGCCTCTTGCAGTAGTGTGTGTTTTGGCTTTGATCAAGGCGTACCTGAACATCATTAGATCAGCTTTAAAATAAGATGTTAATTTTCTCTCCTTTTTTTTTTCCTCAGGAATCGTTATTGTCTCATTTGCACAGGGGTGTGTTCATTCTCCATTACCTCCAGCCACCAATTTGCATAATTATCATTCTGAGATGAAGCTCTTTTAACACGGGTAACGGCAAGCATCAGCAGAGTCTGGGTGAAAAGGATGTGTTTGGAGGAAAAGTTCTCAGATGTTCTTAAATTAACATGATCAAATCTAAATCTAATTAATATGCCTTTTAGCACTGATAGCACAACCTGATGATAAATTAATACGTTTTTGAAGTATTCTTACATGCGCTTAACCTTTTCTCCCCCACATCCTTTCAGCATTTATGCTTCATTTTCTTTTGTTCCAAAATTGATGATTATCTGAAGATATTAAATCAGGGGAGGTCAGATAAAGTTTAACACCTTATTTCTGATTATTTTACCTAACGGATATCAGGGAAAATAATGAAATAGCTGCTTTAATAAAAATGAATTGTGTTAAAAAGCAACAATATGTAAAATGAGTAAAAATTCATAAATTGTATATTGTGTGTGTATGTGTATATATGTGTGTGTGTATATATATATATATATATATATATATATATACTAGAATTGATAAGTGCATGTAGTATTATAGTAAACTAACATTTAGTGTAATGTCAAATTAGATTAATATTACTTATCTAAACCGACTGTTTTTGTTCATTGTAAATTTATGCAGTAACCTTATCATCTATTTGTCACGGTCACACACACAAAGGAGAGAAGGCAGGGATTACTTCGTAAGTATTTATTGTGGAGCGTGCACAAACAGTGGGTAAACAGGTAAGCGATATCACTGGGTCAAGGCTCTCTCACACGCTTGTCCAAGCGGTAAGTGAAAGTTCATAGCAATCATCAATAAAACAAAAGTCACTTCCCTTAAGTCACTTCCGGTTGTTTGCATCCACAGATACCGAAAGCAAGCCTCCAAGGAGCACAGGTGCATGAATGTGCAGAGGGTGTGACACTATTTCCATCCCATCAGCTTTCTAAAATACTTTGGTTTCAACCAGTATTTGTGTTATAATTGTAAACTATATACATTATAAACAGTTATATATTACTTTTATTTTACAGCATGACACCTCACATACAGTAGTTACACTTTAATTAAATATTTGCTTAAATTAAATAAATATTTTTTGCATGTTCTCCCTGTGTTGGCGTGGGTTTCCTCCGGGTGCTCCAGTTTCCCCCACAAGTCCAAAGACATGTGGTATAGGTGAATTGGGTAAGCTAAATTGGCCGTAGTGTATGTGTGTGAATGAGTGTGTGTGGATGTTTCCACAGTGATGGGTTGCGGCTGGAAGGGCATCCGTTCCGTAAAACATATGCTGGATAAGTTGGCGGTTCATTCCGCTGTGGCGACCCCAGATTAATAAAGAGACTAAGCCGAAATGAAAATGAATGAATAATAATATAATAATAATAATAATAATAATAATAATAATAATAATAATAATAATAATAATAATTATAAGGATTGAAATGGTATGTTCTTAAAACTTTAATTTGAGTAAATTTTACAATTATTTTTGGCCTTCAAGTCTTTGTCTCAGCTGTGCCTTTAATCTACCATCTATGTTTATAACATTCGAAACATAACCAGAACTTTCTTCTTGCCAGAAAGTTCCATGAACTCCTCTTACATTATTTCCTCACGCTGATTACTGTCTTCTTCTTCTTCTCTCTGTCTCTTTTTCTGTTTCTTTCTGGCTTCTCTACAGCTGCCAGTTAAGCTGTCAGTTTCTCAGCCAGACGACTCAATTATATAGTGGAAGAGGCAGTGTGTTTTTCATGGAGGAAAGTGTGATCTTCAGCGGCAGTGTGGCTTTGAGACCATTTGGTAAGAAATGCTGGGGGAAAATGGCCGCAGCGCATTAAAGGGCGCTTCATTAGTTGAGGTACATTAAGACTCCTAGAGGCTCACCACTCTCCTGAGCATAGACGAAAACATTTACACACACACACACAGTTAATGAAAACGCTTGCCATTGACTTGTGTGTGTGTGTGTGTGTGTGTGTGTGTGTGTTGAGAGGAAATAAGAGGCTAGAGTCCTGGCAGAAGCAATATCAAGCATGAGTAATTTACAGGGTTTGGACTGTTCTCAGGCCTGTTAGAGATTTGTCCAGTAGATAGAGCACATAGAACTGATAGAGAGGAAGAGAGACGGAGGCAGAAACTCAAAGCTAGCAGATAAAAGTCAATGTGCTCTTTGTTGGAGTGGCGACTGGTCTAATGTTTATCCGTCGTTTAAGGGAGAGACGAGGGGAACTGCTGAAGAGCGGGTGAAATTGTGCTTCAGGCATCTTATAGCTTTGAGGATATTGTTGTGTGTCTGTTTGGTAGCTTTTTGTAGATATTATATATAGTATTTAGTGGTTATGGATAATATGTTTCTTTACATATTTACATAATTAAAAAAAATATATATATATATTTGTGATAACCTAAAGGGTCATTAGGAAAAGGGTCATTACAAAAAATGGTTTGGTAGGTCCAAAGTCTAAAGACATGCAGTATAGGTGAATTGGGTAAGCTAAATTGTCCGTAGTGTTTGTGTGTGAATGAGTGTGTATGGATGTTTCCCAGTGATGGGTTGCAGCTGGAAGGGCATCAGCTGCTTAAAACAACGATAAGTTGGATAAGTTGGCGGTTCATTCCACTGTGGCGACCCCAGATTAATAAAGGGACTAAGCCGAAAAGAAAATGAATGAATGAATGAATGAATGAACTGCATCAACTGTCCAATGGTGTGACAAAACAAAAACTAATAAAAACAACCTAATTATAATATACAAATAGTGTCAGAGTGATTTATCTTCATTGTTGGACACTTATCTTCATATAGTGCTATTTATTTTATATAAAATTATCATTTTTTCCCCTCCGTGACTTTATTGGACACTTATTGGACATTTTCAATAAATAGGGATGCCACAACAAAACTCAGCAATGCTATAGTAAAATCTAAGATTTTTTTACAGGTGCAATCAATGGGTTTCATAGTGGGCTTCAGTCACATGACCTTGAATGGGTTCCTCAACTAATTAAAGTTTTCAATACTGTCACACCAAAGGACATGGTTTACAGTGAGAAAATGTCTCAAGTTCCTATGTTTTTCTAAATATGTGGATGAAATGATTGGCATTTACTAACATAGCCACTTGAACAATTTGGCATGAGGTATTTATTAATGATTTTACTAGTTTATAAGAGCTGTAATTTATAGAACTATGCGCAAGACAGTAACACCATAGAACAGTTTTGATATTTAGTTAAAAAATAAAACATGTCAACAACCCTTATACAGTACTAGTACACACACAAGTTAAATAAGAAAGAGAGAAAAAAAAGACCCATACATTCTCAGTTTTTCTGCATTTGCAATTTATATTAGTGTTGAATATGTGTTTTATTCTATAACCTGCTGATTATTTAATTTCTAAATAATAATTTTAAAATAAAAATGTTTTATGTAATATAATGAAAACAATAAAAATGGCATGTCTTCAGATATGTGTAAACATTAAAATAATTAAAATATCAATATAACTAATAAAAATGGCATCATTTTAATTTGAAATTTGAAAGAAATGTTATCACATTTATAGAATAAAAGAGTTATTAACATTTTACTCAAACCCCTGACTAATCACATAGCATACAAACATACATACATACATACATGCACACATGCAGATGTTTGTATACAGATATCATCTTTTTATTCAAATACCTGTATATCTCATTTATGTTAATGTTTTTTTGGGTTCTAATGTTTACTCCTTCTAAATGGAGTAAAAATGTTATATTATTAAAATATTAAAAAATATAATTTAATGATAAATATATTTATTTCAATATATTGAACTGAATTAAAAGCAAAATATGCAGCTAAAAATATTGTGTTTTATGCATTGTTCTGCACAGAAATATGGGTAACATTTTATTTTATAGTGTCCTTGTTACAAGTGTTCCATGAATTTATTAATTACAATCTACCATATAGTAAGCACAAGCAATTAATTAAATAATATTACTTAAATAGTTACACTGTAACAAAGATACCTTAAAATAAAGTGTTATCAAATTATGTTTTATGTGAAACAATAAATCGAAGGGCAACTTTTGAATATACGTTTTTCCTACATTATGATTTAAAATGTTGATGAGTGTACTCAAAATTGATATTCTTATCTTCACTTTAATTGCCTTTGTTGTTTTGGAAGGATAGGCTTTTAATCACTGATAAGTGATGTATTTAAACGTTTTGAAAATGAAAAATTATTACAGTATGTAAAGTTTTTCCCACATATTTAAAATAAATTTTAATTAATTTTTAAAATCAATCTTAATTAAAAAAGGTTATAATGAGTAGCTCAGTGTTCATTACTCATGGGTACCTTTAAGCAAGCTTCTGTATACCTTTTATCAGAATCAGAATCAGAATCAGAATGGGTTTTATTGCCAAGTGTGCTTACACACACAAGGAATTTGTTTTGGCTACAGAAGCTTCCAGTGTACATAAAGTGAACAGTGACAACACGAAATAAATATGAAAAAGACAACAAACATTAAACAGAGATGCAATCAGTCAAAAAGCTGTGGATGATGAATTGTATGTACAGATTTGTTATAAATATACAAGTTATAAGGTGCTGTGTGCAACTGCGTAGAAAAAGTATTGCACTGTAAATTGTTATAAGGTTCTGTGTACGAGAAAGTATTGCACGTTTATTGGACAGTAGGGGAATATTTAACTGTTCATGAGGTAGATGGCCTGAGGAAAGAAACTTTGTCTGCGTCTGGCTGTTTTTGTGCCTGGTGCTCTGTAGCGCCGACCAGACGGTAACAGTTCAAACAGGAAGTGCGCTGGGTGTGAGGGGTCCAGAGTGATTTTGTAAGCCTTTTTACTCAGTCTGGAAGAGTACAGTTCTTGAAGTGTAGGAAGGGTAGTGCCAGTGATTTGTTCAGCTGTCCGGACTATTCGCTGTAGTCTGCGGAGGTTGGTTTTGGCAGCTGAGCCGAACCAGACGGTGATTGAAGTGCAGAGGATGGATTGGATGACAGCTGAGTAGAACTGTACGAGCAGCTCCTGAGGCAGATTGAACTTCCTCAGCTGATGAAGGAAGTACAGTCTCTGCTGGGCTTTCTTCACAATAGAGTCTATGTGAATGTCCCACTTTAGATCCTGAGAGATAGTGGTGCCCAGGAACCTGAATGACTCTACTGCAGCCACAGTGCTGTTCATGATGGTGAGTGGGGGGAGTGCAGGGGTGGGGGTTCTCCTAAAGTCCACTATCATCTCCACCGTTTTGAGCGTGTTCAGCTCCAGGTTATTGCATCTGCACCATAAAGCCAGCCGCTCCACCTCCTGTCTGTATGCAGACTCGTCACCGTTCCGATAACAGTAGTGTCATCCGCAAACTTTAGGAGCTTGATGGAGGGGTCTTTTGCAGTGCAGTCGTTGGTGTATAGGGAGAAGAGTAGTGGGGAGAGGACACATCCCTGGGGGGCGCCGGTGCTGATGGTGCGGCTGTCGGATGTGATTTTGCCCATTCTGACTAGCTGTTGTCTATCTGTCAGAAAGCTGGTGATCCATTGACAGACAGAGCTAGGAACAGATAGCTGGTTCAGTTTGTACTTGAGCAATGATGGGACAATGGTGTTGAAGGCTGAACTGAAGTCCACGAACAGAATCCTTGCGCAGTTCCCTGGTTTGTCTAGATGCTGTAGGGTATAATGCAGTCCCATGTTGACTGCATCATCTACAGACCGGTTTGCTCTATAGGCAAACTGCAAAGAGTCCAGCAAAGGTCCAGTGATGTCCTTCAGATATGCTAGCACCAGTCTTTCAAATGACTTCATGGCAACAGGTCTGTAGTCCTTAAGTCCTGTGATCTTTGGTTTCTTCGGAATTGGGATGATCGTGGAGCGCTTAAAGCAGGATGGAACTGTGCACTGTTCCAGTGATCTGTTGAAGATCTGTGAAAAAATGGAGGCCAGCTGGTCAGTGCAGGTTCTCAGACAGGTTGGTGAGACACCATCTGGGCCTGGTGCTTTCCTTCTCTTCTGTTTCCTGTTTCCTGTTTCCTATTTCCTGGCGAACATTATCCTCACTGATCTGAAGTGCGGGGGGTGGGGGGGGGATGGCTGCAGGTGTTGATGGCTGTGTAGAGAGATGGTCACGGCGGGTGTGGGGTGTCTGGTCGGCTGCCTCAAATCTACAATAGAACATATTCAGCTTGTTTGCAAGATGTTTGTTGCCGTCAATGCTGGGGGATGGTGTCTTGTAGTTAGTGATGTCTTTCAGGCCTTTCCACACCGATGCAGGGTCGATGACTGGTTTTCCAGCTTTTTGGCATAGCTCTTCTTAGCCACACCAATCTCCTTTGTCAGTGTGTTCCTGGCCTGATTGTACAGGACCCTGTCCCCACTCCTGTAGGCATCCTCTTTGGCCTGACGAAGCTGTCTAAGTTTTGGTGTGAACCATGGTTTATCATTGTTAAATGATAAATAAGTCCTGGTAGGGATGCATAACTCCTTACAGAAACTGATGTATGATGTTACAGTCTCTATGAGCTCGTCCAGGTCGGTGGCAGTAGCTTCAAATACACTCCAGTCAGTGTATTCAAAACAGGCTTGCAAATCCTGTTCTGTGTCGTTGGTCCATCTCTTAACAGTACTTAATACTGGCTTAGCAGTTTTAAGTTTTTGCCTGTAAGTTAGTAGAAGATGAACCAGGCAGTGGTCGAAGAGTCCTAGAGCTGCTCTGGTGACCGAGCCATATGCATCCTTTATTGTTGTGTAACAATGGTCCAAAATATTATTGTCTCTGGTGGGGCATGTAATATGCTGTTTAAATTTAGGCAGCTCATATGTGAGTTTAGCCTGATTAAAGTCACAGAGAATGATAAAAACAGAGTCCGGGAGTTGTTGTTCTGTGTCTGTGATCAGATCAGCCAGCTGTTGCAGTGCAGTAATCACGTGTGCTTGTGGTGGAATATAAACACAGATGAGAATGCACGAGGAAAACTCCCACGGCGAGTAGAATGGCTTACAGTTAATGAAAAGCACTTCCACATCAGGACAGCACATCTTCTTTAACACAGTTACATCCGTACACCACCTTCTGTTGATGTAAAAGCATATTCCACCACCGCTTGTTTTGCCTGTTGACACTGTATCATGATCTGCTCTGAACAGCTGAAAGTCCGGTATGTGAAGCGCGCTGTCCGGAATGGCTTCGTTCAGCCACGTTTCCGTGAAACACAGAGCAGCAGAGTTGGTAAAGTCCTTGTTATTGCGTGCGAGCAGAAGTAGTTCGTCCATTTTGTTAGGAAGAGAGCGGACATTCGCCAGACGGATGCTAGGCAGCGCCGTTCTAAAGCCACGTTGTCTGCGCCTGACAAGTGTGCCGGCTCGCTTCCCACGCCTGCGCATCTTGTAGCGTTTCCACAGTGCGACAACAATGTTCCGCAAAACGGCAAAAAAATCAAAAACCGGTTGGTGATTAAATGGTGTGCACTACCTTATGCTTATGCTTAAGCTTTTTAGTATTTATGGTTAAACTTTATGGACAAACACTTTACTCACACTGCATGTTTTACATGTACTTGAATATATATATATATATATATATATATATATATATATATATATATATATATATATATATATGCAATCTCAATTCTGAAATACCCCCAGTACTGCACATTTTTGATTAATTCCTAACCAAAAGTGGTGTTAATGCACATACACACAAGCAATACACATACACACAATCAATCATACCTGATTAATTTGTAAAGCAAACTGATCTTAAGTTACATCGTTGGGTTCTTAAGAATAAGTGATGAATGTGTGTATGTGTGTGTGCATGTTCATGGGCATGTGTGTATGTGCATTACCACCACTTTTCCTGACATTATGGTTGCTCCACAGGACAGTTACACTGGCTCTCTCTTCCGCTGTCTCAGCTCAAAGACATCCTCCTTTCCTGGGACAGCCTCCCACAGAGGGGCAGATGCTCTCATTTTACCCACCAGGAGTATCACCCCTTCCCCCACTCCCATCAAAAAACTCCCCCAAAAAACACTTATGATCATAAACTCAGTCACTGCACATGCTGATAGATAACCATGTATTAGATATAAATGCCAAATTGAAAAATAAATTTAAGCATGACCTTCTTATTCCCCATTTCACCCTCAACCTTTTTTCACGTGTAAAGCCCAGGATACACCAAGCCAATGTCAAAGAATTAGAAGCAATGAAAACCGGCTGTGTTGTACCCTCCTGTCACCTGGTCCCACCTGGAACAAAAAGATGCTCATGAACACGCCAAATGGATGATAGTGACTTAAATGAGAATGTGACAAATTGACGTGGATGACGTACATGTTAAATTGGGCACACCCCCGCCGACGTGAGCACAAGAGGTGACGTGTGGAAAATGTGTTTAACGATGTGTTTGAATGTGTAGATTTTATTAGTTTGTTAGAATTAGTTTTGTTAGATTTTTGTTAACAGCTCTGTGAATGTTGTTTAAAGGTTGTTTTATGTACTGTCTGCTACACTTGTTCATATTCTGAGGTTAGAATTCAGTACATAATATAATAATCTACATAATCACAGAATTTTTCAGCAACTATTCATTCAGCTCCTGAGCCTCATATATAAGTTATTAGCTGCACTGAGATCTGCAGGGGATGATTTGCTGCACACACTCTGCTTTCAACACTTTATTAATACTGCACGATTCTGGCTCTGTTCCTCTGTCTCTATTGTCTCATCACCCTGCGCTCTCAGCTTCAGGGTTAGGACTCAAACATGGGGTCAGGCTTCTACAACTGCCTCAATGTGCTGCCAGAGGTCTGCAGAAGCCCCCAGTAGGGGTAGATCACCTACTGATTATTACCACTCTTCCCTGAGAATCATTATCTGCGAGTCAAACAAAGTTAAGTTGCCACCTTTTCCTCTTTCGCTTACCCTCTTAGACTGTAGAAAATGCATTTTATGTATAATTCTTGGACTAAATAAGCCACGGTCCAGATGGATAGGTTCTTGACAGTTATGAATGAGAGTCTGGCTACATTAAGGCAATGAAGTGGGAATGGGAGGAGAGCGGAGTTGGGGGGAGTAGAAGGGACTACAGATTTTGAACTAAGTTTGAATAAATCATCATCAGAGGCATTCTGGCTACTCAACTGGAAGCCCCGGACCTTTGTGACCATGTGACCTCTGGTTTCCTTGGCAACTGTAGTACTCTGCATTCTTCAGAATATTAAAAGAATTTTGGTGGCAGTAAGTTTGCCTGAGAGCAGTGAACTGGTGCCCGGCGTGATGAGTCTACCCCTCATTAGAGCGCCCAGCCTCGGCGGGCTTAACAGAGCTACGTCTATATCTTGTGGTAATGAAGACCCCGCAGAGGCCGAGAAGCAAGCGAGAGAGAAATAAAGAGAGAGAGAGGGGGGGGGGAAGCATAAGGCAGAGGGCAGAGGAATGGAAAGTCAATACTGGGGCTCGTGCAGTGAGAGGTAGTATCAATTTTCTGGATTATTAATTCAAATTCATATTCGCAGACTGCTTCAAATTAAGAGAGCCGCAGATGCCCTCTCACGCTCTGGTGAAATTATAATTTAAAGTATTTTGTTTCGGACGCTCAAACTAGACAGACCAGTCAGCATGCCAGGGTCCTTCCCATACTGCTAATGAAGGCTCATACGCAATGAATGGGAACCGTAAGAGATCCAAACTACACCTGTTTCACCACAGAGCGGCTTACAGAACTCAGTTTTCTGTCTGGCAGTGGAACAAGAGCTCTTTGTTTTGAACTGCCGAGAGAAGGGGAAAAAAGTTGACTGTTGAAAGGTGGGATTTGCAGCTAGGTGTGAAATGTAAGGGTCCCACATTAACTGCTGAGGTAATTATTTTCCTTGTTTTGCATAAACAGTGATCTTCGAAAAGTCATTGATGGCTTTGGAAAGTCATTTTCATGATTAAAAACCAGGAGAGGGACTCATATCATCAAGTGGAACTAAGTCCTCTCAATTACAGAACCCAGCGGTGTAATGAGAAGTGGGATTGTGTTCTTGCAAATGACCAGCATTAGATTCTAAATGGGCATGAGAAGCTTCAGCCCTGGGTTTGATACTTTGGTCAGGAAAGAACTCATTTGAGAGATGAAGCCATGCGCTTGAAGGGCAGGCCGGTGTCCAAGGATTGTTAATTTTAGGGTCAAGCAGGGTCATGTCAATTTCATTTCGGTATCATGAGCATTATTGTTTTCCCTTGCGCGCGGGGATTTGAGCCGGTGCCCTTAGCACTCAAGAGATTACGTTTTATTAGAGTTATGCGTCCATTATCCTTCAGCCTGAACATGAAATGATCACAACCTCATTAGGCATTTCAGAAGTGGCTCATCCAATCAGATGATGATGATTTTAATAAGCGTATGAATCTCTTGTGCTCATGTTGGGATAATATTAGCTCCAGCATCAAGTAAAACAACACCAAAAGTGGTTTCCCATAGAAAAAAAGTAATCTGGATTTGCAGTCAGCTGACTGTATATTTTGTTAAATGCACTTTGTGGAAAATCCTAAAGTTCAGTTCATTTATTTAAGGACAACATTGCCTGTCCTGTCTGCCCTAATAACTTCAGAGGATATTCTGGCTTGTGCTCATATAGTGAGTCAGTATCAATAAACGACAAGCAGGTGGAGCTGTGAGCAAAGTTAAACCTGTGGAAAACAGCACAACAGCTCAAGTCCACTTTGATATACTGTACAGAGAAGATGAAAGGCACATAAAAAATGGGATCGGGAATGTGTTGCTCTGAGAGTACCTGATGGAATAGGTGGCACTGGTCAGGATGGGTGCTTTTCTGCTAGACGTGCTACTTTGAGACATTGACCACAATCTAAATTCTCTCTATAAGCTCCCTGTGCACCACATTGTGATTCAATTTGCTTGATTCAGATCTAACAGGCCCTCTTCAGTTTTTATCCCCTGCAATAGAAGAAGATGAAAGAAAGGGATTGAGAGAGTGGATCGACGGCAATCAGGAGATGGCAATAATCAGAATAATTTGGAGCTAGCACTGTACAAGCGCGTGATTGTGTGGCGCTGCACTGTGCCGTGTTTGTACGGCTTGTCATTTTTTCAATTACTCTGGCTGTGGTTAAATGCTCATTTTCAGTTGCCCTGCCTCAAGCTAGAACACAGAGGCCCATTAGGGCCCATGCTCCAGTCTCTCTCTCATTAGTTTCCCCCTGACGAATGGCGTTTGGGAGAAGAGCCTGAGACCAGTGCTCTGGAAGGAGGTCAGCGTGGAGCTGTGGAAACAGGACACCGCAGACATGAGTGGTTAGATTGCAGAGGAGTTGCTGACCCCACGGCGTCCCATCCATGCACTGGCACCAAGGACACATCATTAGAGAGCAGGGTGACCTTCAGGGCCAACATAGCACAAAGCTCTTAATGACCGGGACAGGCCTCCCTCTTCTCTCTCTGAGCCCGCCTGACTGCACGATGCTCTAAACAAGTCACGTGGCAATAAACATCATAGAGACCCAAAAACCAGTGAAACCAGCCATGATGACAAGACTATCTCAGAAGCCAATTTATCATATTCTTTCATGTTGGGCTATTGAAGGGAATCGCTCTAATTCAGTGGTTTTCTAGCAGGGGGGCTGGGCCCCAGCAGAGGACTTGAGCAAACTTAAAAGTGCGCTCAAAATTATTTAATTATTATAATATCTAGAACACAATTTTAAATATGAATACAGTATATAATTATAATAAAAATAATTATGTTATTAATTACTCATTCTCATGTCTTTCCAACCCCCTGAAACCTTAATTTATTTTCGGTGCACAAATTAAGATATTTTAGGTGGAATCTGAGAGTTTCCTCATCCTCCTTATCCACCAAGGTTCCTGACACATTTAAAATCCAGAAAGGTAGAAAAAACATCCCAAAATCAGACCATACACCTTCAGTGGTCCAATTGGAATATTGGAAAAACTATGAAAATAGACATAAAACAAAAATAACAACTTTATTCAACAGTTTCTTCTCTTCAGTGTCAGTTTGCAGCACACTTGGTGTAAAAAAGTATCTTGATAATATTCCGATTAAACCACTGAAAACATATGTCTTTATTGAGGATATTTTGGGGGGTATTTAGCGAGTCTTGAACCTTGGAGGATGAAGGAGCTCTCAGATTTCACCTAAAATTTGTTCACTTGTGTTCCAAAAATAAACGAAGGCCTCATGAGTTTTGGAATGATATGAAAGTGAGTCATGAATTTTTTATTTTTTAACATTATTTTCATAATTTTGTACACACATTTGGATGTTCATCTTAATATTGTCTCTGAAACATGGACTTGGTGGTCATAATTAGTATATTGCTACAAAAAACTTTTAGCTTCTAATCAAAGAATAAAAAAATAACGCTATGATTTAGTCACTTGTATGTCACGTGTGAGCAATAAGTTACCAGCTGTAGTTAACTTAATGGCCACTGATGTCGCTAATTACAAGGGCTTCCAAATTCTACATATATGTAGCTTCTTTAATTATACAACTAGGGAAATTTCGGTTTTATTTTTCAGCCTGTCCCAAGTCCTTCTTCTGAGTAGCATAAATGCACAAATAGGCATCATGACGTGGCGTCCTTTACTTGCAGGGGTTCTGATAAAAAAATCCTTTCTAGTACAGCTCCTCTAGCTAAATGGAGGTCAGTAAAAGATGGCATCCATTACGGAAGCATTCAATTCAAATGTCACCTGGCTGGCACGCTTTTCCTATTCCCTAATGCATGTGTTCCAGAATGGGGAGAGAAAAGAATGGGAGGGGCATGCTGGGATATTACATGTTATTCTCTTAAGTACACAGTTTCTTTTTTAAACGCTTAATTTGAAATAGGTTTGTCTAAGGCTGCCCACTGGGTGCCCATGGGTGGGTAGGGGGGCTATTTATCAATGGGGACGGGAAGAGGCAAGGTGACACTGCATTAAGTCGACAACCTCACCTTGGACTTGAGCGAAACCACCACCAAACGTTTTCTTTCTCTCTGTCTTTCGCCGAGAGGCTGCTATCCTCTGGAGCTCTGGCTGCTAAAACAAGACTGATTGTAACTATTCATCATTTCACCTCAGCGCTACTCTAAGCCGGCCGGAGGAGTGAATATGAGAATGTACGCCAAAGCCAAAACTTGGCTCTGTCATATAGTATCACACGCTGTCACACATGCGTAGCCACAAGCACCAGACGCCAAGGCCCGCTGAATTTTGATTGCCAGGCTTCCTCTTGAAAACAATGCAGTCCTGTCTCCAAGAGAGGATGGAAAGACAGTAGTGTGCAGGTAAAACGGGAGATGAGCATAGCCGCGTTTAACGAAGATGACTGGAATTCTTGGATACGACAGGCCTGATTGTCACTCCTCGAGTTCCTGTTCTGTCACAGCAGCTCAGCGCTGTCATCCCTCACCTCAGTTGAAATTAACAGGTAATTTGTAAATGTCACTACGGGTTAGACGGCTCATTTTGTTTCTTTGTGACCAATCCAGGGAACAGTGGCTAATTTTTCTTGTCTCCTTTTAATAAGATGTTCATTTATAAATAGAATTACTGACTGCAAAATGAATGAGGGGAAGTGATGTGGAGAAAGAAGCAGGTTTAGCAGCATCTTCGTCATCTGCAATTAATAACCCTCATCAGAGCTGATGGATTTGACTTTGCGGCATTCTCTTAATGTTTCTTTTCAGTATATGAGATTATACGCAGAAATGTAATTTGAAATATCTAAATTCATTTAGGCTTACAGAATCTCTCTCTCTTTCTTTCTTTCTTTCTTTCTTTCTTTCTCTCTCTCTCTCTCTCTCTCTCTCTCTCTCTCTCTCTCTCTCTCTTACACACACACAAACACAAATTCCCCTTTTAATGAGTTCTGAGTTTAAAGAGTGTGAGTAATTAATGGAAAAGCTAAGGTAATGAATTCAAGGTAATTTTTCTTGCCTTTCATTTGTGGGCGATCAAAGATAATTGAAAGCAATTTAAGCATGATCTACTTTTATTTCTTTCAACAGCTTTAATTTGATCTTCGACTGGATGTTTCTCCACAGAAGAAAGCTTTAATTGTGAAGGCATAACCTTCAAACTCAACCTCCCTGATTTAATGGATGTACTGTTTTAAGCCACACATGTTTTTGTTTAAAAATACAATCACAGTAAATCGGGCGATTTAATTGAAGTTTATTTATCCATTTCGGTTTTGTTTGTAATAAGTCAGTGATAAATACATGTTTCAGAAATCTACTTTAAAAGCTTGGCACGTTTTTTCACACATTTCTTTCAAGATTAAATATTTTTGTCCAATCATTTTTCAACAGTAGTTCAGAAATATAACAGCCTGAACAAAGTTTGCAAGGGTTTTTGATTATGATTAGCATGTTTGCTGAAATATTATTTGCTTAAAAATATATATATTTGAAATGATTATTGGTTGATATTTTCACATATTTAATTGATACAATGACCATTATGCAAAGCTATTTGATAAGGTTTTCTTCAGGAACTTCAGTCTTCAATGAGAATTTTGTCATAATCTCAACAAAAAACATGATAAAATATTCATAATGAATAATAAGAGTAAGATATCATAATGAGATAAGATAACATAATAAGATATCATAATGAATATCTTTATGGAAAAACTGCATTTCTTTTTGTATTTCAGAGTAAATTAAGAATAGATTAAAAAATATATCTGACCTCTAACTAATTCAAACCTCTAAAAGCCTATCCAATATGCATATGCATTCTGACCAAATATTATTACATTAAAACCAAACAAATCTATTCCTAAGAGGACTTTACTCTGAAGCAGTCTGATTATAAACCAGTGCCAATGATAATCTATGAAGCATACTAAAAAGACTTAACAACGGAATTACGCTAAATATAATAGTATTTATGCATTATAGTCATCCTAATGAGTTCTATAGTTCTGATGGTACAGACACATCAAGTGCCAACAGCAAGTGATTATACTGCTTAAGCAAAAGAATCCTGTTTAAACCACAATATTTTAAACCATCTAAATCATTTATGCCTAATTCACTGCCTTATTTTTTCACTGCTTCAATAGTTGCCTCACTTTCTGTGCAATCTGTGTAAATGTATATTGCTTACACTTACGAGACACTCATAAAAAAAATATTCTTTGACTTTACAGTCTGTTTTGATGTTACTTTGTTAATATCTGAGAATGTTTATCTTCTGAACAAAAAACGATATTAAAGTAGTACTAGTAGTAGTAGTAGTAGTAGTAGTAATAATAATAATAATAATAATAATAATAATAATAATAATAATAATAATATTAATAATAATATTCATTCATTCATTCATTCATTCATTTTCATTTCGGCTTAGTCCCTTTATTAATCTGGGGTCGCCACAGCAGAATGAACCGCCAACTTATCCAGCATATGTTTTACGCAGCGGATGCCATTCCAGCTGCAACCCATCACTGGGAAACATCCATACACACTTATTCACACACTACTGACAATTTAGCTTACCCAATTCACCTGTACCGCATGTTTTTGGACTGTGGGGGAAACCAGAGCACCTGGAGGAAACCCACGCCAACACGGGGAGAACATGCAAACTCCACACAGAAATGCCAACTGACCCAGCCAAGGCTTGAACCAGTGACCTTCTTGCTGTGAGGCGATCGTGCTACCCACTGCGCCACTGTGAGGCCCCATAATAATAATAATTATAATAAAAAAACTAAAATTCTGTGGAGAAAAGGAAAAAAAATACAAAAATTTAAAGGAGATATGATAAATAAATAAAGTTATTATTAATAACAAAATACTACTACTACTACTACTATCAATAAAATTATTAAGTACAGAAAATTATATACAAATTATAACACTGGAACATTATATTTTAAATTATATTTTTACATAGTTATTTGCTAATAGTATATGTCAGGAGACCAGAATCATAACAAAACAAATGGCAATCAGTAAAACAAAATCTTATTTATATTTAAATTAAAAGTAGGCCTGACTGATAATCTCAATTCAAATATATATTACACATACAAATATAAATGTTGTCCTTTCCTCCATTGCACACAAACAAAAGGCAAAGCTCTTCGCTCCAGAAATAAAAGCAAAACACACATAAATAACACTTCTCTTTATATTTCCCTTCAGGTGACCCAGTTTCCCTTCATGCTCATATGAAACCTATGCTCCGCTTTTCTTTTCTGCTTGGAGTGTAATTAGTATATGTGTGTTCTGTCGGCTATGATAGCTTGTCTCCGCTCAGGAGGTGGACCGATAAATATTTATATATATTACAAAGGGAGACGCCACACCAAGCCTATTAATGAAGACACCATATACGGCCATCTTAGCCATGTATGCACATAGGTATCAGCCCATTTGTCAAGCCATGAGAGCTAATTATCTCCTACCAGGCAATGTTTTCCTCATCCGGAGAGTCTCACTTTCTCGTATTAGGACATGCGTGGTCAAGCCAGCTCCAAATATCACCTCCATGCTCATGAATGCATTAAATAATTTTGGGTTGCTAGTAATATTATTAAAATGATGGGGGAGGCTGAATCCCGAATCCAAATTCTCTGCCATCTTACTCAGCCTGGATGGAAGGGACGGCGGTGTTTATTGACGCTATTAGTCAAAGGAGAAGATTCATTTAGCTACTTTGGCACACATTGTGATGGGAGCTTTGATAGTGTGGACTGACCGATGTGAGGGTGACTCATGTCTTGTACTTTCTGTGGGATGTGATGGAGAACACAAGTTCTTGATTTTGGTTTATTAAAATATCTGATCTGAGGTGCTCGATGACTAACTACCATAGTACGATGCATTGTGGAAGAACTAATTAACTTCTTTTTTGGTCTTATTTCCTTATGCATGTGGATCATCCAAACGGCTTTCTCTATTGCAAAGCTCGGTCAGTTGCAAAGCTTTTGTTTTTGTTTTTAGTTTATGTCCCAGATTGTGGGCTGTGGATTTAGGTAATTGTAAATTTTGTTTAGTGTGTTGTACTGTCATGATTATCAGCAAAAGTGGACATGAGACCCACTAGAGGGCACCCCATCTGTTCACCTCACATATACCTGGACTACACCTCCCACAATCCCTTGATTTCATTACACACGCACACCTGAAACTCATGATCCAGACTTTACTGACACCTGCGCACAATTGCTGACTAACATATAAGCACCATTTTCAACACAGTCTTGGCTCTGGCTTGTCTCACTGTTGTGGACTTCACCTAGCGTTTCCTTGTTCTGTTTTTGCATTAGACTTTGTTTTTGATTTTGAACCTGGACTTTTTCTACATTTTTTATCTCAAACACTTTTTACACTGACTAGTGACCTTATACACTTTTTACAAAAACATACATACATTCTTTAATATTTTTCTTCTTATTTTATGCTTTATTAAAAAGATGTTGTGCTTAAGATGACAATGCAAGTCCATAAAATAACAGAAAGGTATATATTAAAACAAGACTAAAAGCCAAACTTAACAAAATGACACAACACACGCACAACACAATAATAACTGAGAAAAAATAAGAACAAGCTGAGTACCCTAAATACACATGATTGATTAAAAGACAATCATTTGTGAGCTAATGAATGATCATGGCAACTAAGCAGTGGCATGGAAGGAACAAAGGACGCAGGAACCATATAAAAAGCAAATTAAAAGTCCATTAAAAATTAAACCAAATGCAAACAGAATGTGAAAAAAGGTTGTCTAACTTTAATAATAGTGAATGATGTCTGATGTACAGTAGCTTAAGGCTAGATAGTAAATGTGTTTACCTACCAAAATGTAATGAGCAAAACTGTTTATAATTGTTTTTAATTATAAACCTTTTAAGAAATCTTTTTTTTAAAAAAAATAGAATCAGCAACCTTGGTTGGCAAATTATATTTCTGTGTGGTCTTATTTGACATATTCCACCTTTTTTTATATTTCAGTGGTAGTGGAGGGTCTTTGTCACAGCATGTGATGAGAGGCCATTTTGTTGGCATCATCAAACTCATTACTGCTAGACAAACACAGAAGGCAGATCTCTACTAACTTAATAACATCGTCATGGTTTCACGGATGGGAGATTACTTAAATCTCAGCCCAGCTGTAATTAAAGAAAATAACACTCCAAAGCTGTCTTTACATTGCAGAGTTAGGCAGTGCTAAAGGGTCTTCAGACCTGAGCGAAACACTATACATTTTTAATACCTAATGCAGAAAAACAAGCAGAATGTATGTACACTAACATTTGAAGTTTGGGGTCAAATTGTTTTTGGTATGTTTTTTTGATAATGTTTTTATGATATTATTACAATTCACAATTACTTTTTTCTGTTGAGATGTATTTAAAGATTAATGTTCAAATAATGGTTCACATGACCCGAAATCATTGTAATGTGCTGATTCACTGCTCAATCAATCAATCAATCAATCAATCAATCAATCAATTGATCAAAAAATAATTAATTATAATAATATTTATAATCGGGCCTCACGGTGGCGCAGTGGATAGCACGTTCGCCTCACAGCAAGAAGGTCGCTGGTTCGAGCCTCGGCTGGGTCAGTTGGCGTTTCTGTGTGGAGTTTGCATGTTCTCCCCGTGTTGGCGTGGGTTTCCTCCGGGTGCTTTCCCCCACAAGTCCAAAGACATGCAGTATAGGTGAATTGGGTAAGCTAAATTGTCCGTAGTGTATGTGTGTGAATGGGTGTGTATGGATGTTTCCCAGAGATGGGTTGCAGCTGGAAGGGCATCCGCTGCGTAAAACATATGCTGGATAAGTTGGCGGTTCATTCCGCTGTGGCGACCCCAGATTAATAAAGGGACTAAGCCGAAATGAAAATGAATGAATGAATA
>CAIGQW010052626.1:356377-372694 GCA_903798125.1 Danio choprae | reverse complement strand
TAGTAGAAAGCCTGGGCGGATGATCGGGAAGAGCAGACGGAGAGAGTCGCGATCATGTGGAGACAATACCAGACAATGATGGACTGGAGTGGGTGAGAATATATAGTGTGGTGGTGATGACTGGAGCAGGTGAGTGTGATGAGTGCACAGGTGTGTGTGATTAGTAATCGGGTGACTGGGTGCGTTGTGTAGTGGCTGGAGAGTGTGAATGGTGATCCGGGCTGATAGAACGTGCAGGGGGTGTGACAACAATTCTATATATCAACCCATATTCATAATATCAACCTGAAATGTTGTCTTATTTAAACAGAATATCTGGCAACCCCAACTGATTTCAGTTATTTTATAATTATGCTTTTTTCCCCCTACAGATTCTTTGTCAGTAGAATCTTCAGTTCAGTCTATTTCATTCACTTACATTTTTGTTCTTTTATTCTTTTATTTAAACTGAAATGTGGAAGTCTTAGATGCAGAAACATATTTCACAATTAGGAGAGTCATACTAATTAGAAAGAGCACAGAGGCATTGAAGAGAAGCCGTTGCTTCTCAGATGAAATTCTATTCATATATGTCAGTATTTATTAACTTACACTGCAATGGTTCAGTGGCTAAGCTTCAAAAAACAGGTCTAACTGCTCTCATGTACATCAGTTCAGTTCACAATGTTGGCAAAATATCCTAAAAAGTGATCTCAGACTTCAGTATAGAGGAAGGATTAGGTCACCCCCAAAAATATTTTTAAAAATAAATTGCATACCATTGTGTCGTTCCAATCCCTTGTCTTTTGTTCATCTTCGGAGCACATATTAAGACATGTTAGATGTACTAAAACATACTCGCGCTCTCAAAACAGCAACCCGTGCCCTGGAATGTAAGTGGAAAAAAAACTAAATTAGAGGTCTTTAGAATTGCATACAAAGATAGTATGTCCAGCTATAGGAGGACTCTAAAATACACCAGGGCTGAGCACCTCCGCAAACTGATAGAAAAAAATCTTAACAATCCAAGATTCTTATTTAACACCATTGGTAAATTAACAAATAATCTGTCATCTTTGAAACAAAATGTCGCACCGCAAAATAGTAGTGATGACTTCATGAATTTTTCAGTGATACAATAGAAGGCTTCAGACAGAAAATAGAAGATGTTAAACTTTCTGCACCACCTCATTCTTTAGATTCATTAAACATTCCACTGAATCAAAATAATCTACAGTGCTTCAACATGATAGAACAGGAAGAGCTAGATAAACTTATAAATGGTTCTAAACCAGCTACATGTATGTTAGACCCAATTCCAACAAAATTACTGAAAGAGTTGCTACCTGTAGTAGGAGAACCTCTTCTTAATGTTATTAAGTCTTCTTTATCTTTAGGCCATGTTCCAAGTCTTTTCAAGCTAGCTGTTGTTAAGCCTATTATTAAGAAACCACAACTGGACCCCAGCAACTTAGCTAATTATAGGCCTATTTCAAATCTTCCATTTATGTCTAAAATACAAAAAAAGTAGTTGCTGCCCAATTATGCTCCTTTCTACAGATGAACAATGTTTCTGAAGTGTTTCAATCATCACAGTACAAAAACCGCATTAGTGAAAATAACCAACGATTTACTCTTAGCTGCTGACTAAGGGTGCATCTCGTTATTAGTTTTACTTGATCTCAGTGCTGCATTTAACACCATCGACCACAATATCCTCATAGATCGCTTAAATTCTACAGGTGTCCAGGGACAGGCTCTACAATTGTTTAATTCGTACTTAACTGACCGTTACCAGTTTGTGAATATAAATGGACAGCCTTCACAGACCAGGCCAGTAAAGTATGGGGTGCATCAAGGATCAGTTTTAGACTCTTTGCTGTTTACGATATACATGCTACCCCTGGGAGACATCATTAGAAGACACAGGATCAGCTTTCACTGTTATGCAGATGATACCCAATTATATATTTCAACAAAACCTGATGAGACATCTGAAATGTCTAAGCTAACTGAGTATATTAAAGATGGTAAAGACTGGATGACCAGCAATTTTCTTCTCTTAAATTCAGAAAAAACAGAATTATTACTTATTAGGCCAGATGCAGAAAAGCTAGTTCATGCTTTCATGACTTCTAGACTGGATTACTGTAATGCTCTGTTCGCTGGTTGCCCAGCATCCTCTATTAATAAACTTCAGCTAGTACAAAATGCAGCTGCCAGAGTTCTTACCAGGTCTAGAAAATATGATCATATCACCCCAATTTTATCCTCCTTACTCTGGCTGCCTGTTAAGTTCCATATTGATTACAAAATATTGCTTCTTACCTATAAAGCTTTAAATAATCCATCTTCTGTTTATCTAACCAATCTTCTGTCTCGCTACAATCCAACTCGCTCTTTAAGATCTCAAAACATAGGGCTTTTGGTAGTACCTAGAATAGCAAAGTCGAGTAAAGGAGGTCGAGCCTTCTCATTTATGGCTCCTAAATTCTGGAATAGCCTTCCGGATAATGTCCGAGACTCAGACACACTCTCTCAGTTTAAAACTAGACTAAAGACCTATCTTTTTAGTAAAGCATACACTCAATGCATCGCATAACAATATGATGCATGAGTGTGCTCCACACAGGTGAGCTGGCTTGACAACCACCTGTAGAACACACTCCTCCTGTCTTAATGCACCAGACATTGTGTTAGAAACTCTCATATGCTTTACATGTTTGTTTTTTATGTTTGTTTATATAACTGCTATTTTCATCTATAACAATCCATTTTTGCATCTCGTTTAAATACACTATTATTTTCTTTATTTTCTATTTCCACCTGCGGATACTCATCCCGCGGTCCCTACAGACTATGCAGCGCCATTGATGCGATCCAAGACCTGTGAAGAGATTATTCCAAGGTATCCTGGACCAGGCCATATCCCGAGCTGATGCTGTGGTGGTCATGGAGGAATGGAGTGCATGAGACTGATTCCGGAAAGGCCACAGTGACAAACGAGTCCATGCATTGATCCTGTGGGCCAGCCTGACCTCCAGCCGGTGCCCTACCCACACCTGCAGCTTCTCCACGATGGACATCCAGCTTCTCCAGCCTCCGGCGCCTAGACTGCAGCTCCACAAAGGAAGTTTGGCCAGAATAATAAAGGTCATGCCCAACAGAGCCTGGTTTCTCTCAAGGATTTTTTTTCCCTTCACTTCGTCAATTGGTGAAAATTTTCCTCGCCACTATTGCCACTGGCTTGCTCAGATCGGGACTTGAGGAGCTGCGCTTCAGTGGATTTGCTCTTCAGTGTTTGAACTTTCAGCAGTGAAATTTACGAAGAACTATGTTAAGCTGCTTTGACACAATCTACATTGTAAAAAGCGCTATATAAATAAACTTGATTTGAATTGAATGGATTAAATTTGAGAGCTCCCTCATCTTCCATAGTAAGCAAGAGTTGTGATACATTCAAAGTTTAGAAAATGAACCAAAAACGTTGTCAGAACATAATTATACAATGCTCCAAGAACACGTTAGTGTACAAAAAAAAACTGTAAAAATGTTTTTGTTCGCATATGTCCTTTCTTCAGTTGTGTCAGGTCCTGCATATTTATTTTGGGCAATACAACGCTTAGAAGTAAAAACGCACACAGAAGACCTGACAAGGAAGAAAAAACATTAGTGGTTAATTTAAGTAAATTTTTGGGACTTTTTACTTTTTGGCTGCTATCTATAGTGGATGAGAAATCTCTCTGATTTCATGTAAAATATCTTTGTTTATGTTCTGAAGCTGAATGAAGGGCTCAGGAGTTTGTAACGCTATGAGGATAAGTAATTAATAACAGAAGTTCTGTTTTTGGGTGAACTAATCTTTTAAAAAGACAACAATGTGACTTTTATTGGATATTCTGGCAGCCACATGAAAAAAAAAATATTGTTGAAATGTCATACATTAGTTTTATGTAAATATTAAAATACTTTTCAAAGTGAGTGCTAGTGAATAATTTGCTGGCATTTTTGTATATCATAGAAAAATGGAGTACACTGTGGTAAAATACAAAGAGTAAAAAGCTTTATGCATAAGATGCTAATTATATAATTGAAAATTTACATTTAACTGTATTTAATTAATTTAGTCAATGTATTGAAATTTATATTCATTCATTCATTTTTGTTCGGCTTAGTCCCTTATCCATGAGGGGTCGCCACAGCTGAATGAACCGCCAACTACTCCAGGATATGTTATACGCAGTGGATGTCCTTCCAGCCACAACCCAGAACTGGGAAACACCCATACACTCTCACATTTACACACACACACAAACACACTCATACACTACGGGCAATTTAGGTCATCCAATTAACTTATAGCGCATGTCTTTGGACTGTGGGGGAAACCAAAACACCCGGAGAAAACCCATGCCAACACAGGGAGAATATGGAAACTTCACACAGAAATGCCAACTGGCCCAGCCGGGACTCGAACCAGCAACCTTCTTGCTTTGATGCAACAGTACTAACCACTGAGCCACCGTGCCGCCCTGTAATGAGATTACATTATTATTATTATTATTATTACTATATATTTTTTAATACATTTTAATTAGATTATTTGTGTACTCACCAATATGTTTGATATTTCAAGATCTGTTATAAAGATTTAGTTTTATTATTAATTATTAAATATTAATGTTTTATTAAAAAACAAAAACAAAACAAATATAGATGTGACTAATTACAGGAACTAATTCGGCCACAAGCAAAATTGTCTGAATTGGATAATTAAACAGGTCCCCAATAATTGACTAGTAGGTGAAGTAAATACTATGGACGTCAATGGTTAAAAAAAAAACAAAAAAACATATGCAGTAAAAGAAAGATACAAAGTGTTCAGTATATGATATTAGATTTCAAATCCTTTGACTAAAACCTTTTGTTAAAAGGAAACATTTTACCTCCCCGAAAGGATCATTCATTTAAAACAGCCTTCAGAATATGCCAGAGCGCCCAAATTCATATCACAAATTCTTCACCTTTAAAGCTTCTTTATGGCTTTTAATTAGTGTCTAGTCCTTTTAAATGAAGCCAAACCCAAGTGCGGCCTACTTACTGGTGAGACACGAGGGGAAAAAAGAAGAAGAAAAAAAGAAAAAAGTACAGAAGTGGAGGGGTGGAGGGTGACAGCTTCCTCTTCCCTTAGTAAGCCATAGAAATAAATCTCCAGCTCTCTGTTTGACTTCTTGATGAGAAAGTGTTGTGCAATAACGCAATTTTGAAAGGAAAAGGCACTTAGGAGGCTGAGAGGTAGATTAGCAATTTGTAAGAGCTATTTATAACCATAAATTGCAGCCAATCAAACCGCCCTTGTCTTTTATAGAAGTATGTTTGAGTTCCAGAGAGGCCGCTTCAGCCTGAAATGCAATATCCTGAAAGAAACAGCTGTTCCAACATACAGATGGGAAATGAATGAGGGAGGTGGGGGGAAGGAAAATGAAAGACGGGGAACGAGAGACGTGCACAGATGTGACCTTATCAAAGCGACTTGAATCTTGTACTTATTGCCCAGGACTGGTTTGAGTGAACTTGCGGTGACGTGATCGCAGCGGAAGTGAAGGACGCTCTCGCTCTCTCTCTCTCTCCTTTACAAACCCTCACTCTGCCTTTCTTATGGTCGGCCTGAAGAGGCTGGAGATTAGCATATGACATGACAGATTACATTAAATCACATCGTTGCAGTACTTTATGGCATTAGCCTCTTAGCCTAGGCAGCTCGACGCATGCAAATGCCCCTCTAAAACCCTCTTATTTAAATCTGCTGAGTGACACGGCACCTTTGATATGATTATTAGTCATCTGACTGACTGGAGTTCACCAGTAGGTGCCACAGGAACGTCTGAGATATTCACACTTTTCAACATTGCTTTTTGAAATTGACACACTGCAGAGATTTTTTTCTTTCTTTCTGAAAAGGTAATGTTAGTGTGGGTATTAAAATTATGTTTATTTTTGCAACAAGTTATAGTTATTTGTGTTGTTATTAGAAATTGTGTATTGAATAATCTATACAGTGTGAAGTTCATTAATATGACTATATTTACAGACGCTTACATGTACTGTTATTTGTGGCAAATAAATAGCTTTAATTTAATATTAACTTGAGATGATAATTACAAACGACTTAACAGCAGCGCTAACGACAACATTATGAGGACAATGTGTAAATGTAATAAACAATAATACCATTACTACTACTACTACTACTACTACTACTACTACTACTAATAATAATAATAATAATAATAATAATAATAATACAATAATTGTTATTATTATTATTATTATTATTATTATTATTAATATTATTATTATCAGTTGTTGTAATGTACTTACAGTTGTATTTTCTGAGAGTGTATAGTAATATTATTAGCAGGATTATTTGTAATAATGATTATATTATTCTAATAGTATATTGGATTTTAATGCATTAAAACTTTTAATAAGACCAATGAAAATGATTAATTATTATTTATGCTTGCAGTTGTTGTATTATATGAGTGTTTGGTAGTAGTACTATTAACAAAATATTATTATTATTAACACATTTAATAACATATTGGTATTAGTAGTAGTAGTTGTTTCTCATGAGAAGTATGCATCTAAACTCTATCATCTAACTCCTATAGTGTGTATAATAACCAACATCAAGGTTCATATTTATAAATGAATTCATATTTTAGCCTCTTTTCTCTAATTATTCAGAATGTCACAGTAGAAGCCCCCCTGCCCTTCTGCTGTGTCTTCCCCGTGTTCGGTGGTCTTTAATCTTAATTATAAAGCTATCATTACCACATGAACCCGAGGCAGTGGCCGTCCGCGCTCAGAATCAATCACACGATGGGTCTGTTCTGCTGCTCGTTCCCCACTAGAGCTTTTTTCATTTATTCTCTTTTCAATTTTCATAATTGCTGTTGTCCTCACACTCGCGGAGAGCACGGCTCGTTGCCCTCGCTGCTGAAGTTCAGCATTTTGGATATTGAATATTGGTTTCACATACTTCATTGCATCGATCGGATTGGATTTTGCAGGAATAAAAGGGATGCGTCCCCTCTGATTTACAAAGATAAAGTGCTTTTCTTGCAAATACGCCTTGACCAATGAGTCTCTCATTGTGTCTGTTGATGCGTGATTTATGGGAGTTTGGGTTTGTCTGTTAGACGGATATTCACTGGCAAAGTGCATTCTGATTAAGGAATTTGTGCGCATTTTACCAATAACAAGTATTTCACCGGACCAGAAATGGACTATTTATCCAGTCATTAAGCAGTTTTATCGCTCTGTTTATTTCTTATGTGTACTAGTCATTCTCCGACAGGCTGTTGGCAGCCGCTGATGAAATATCCCAACATGCAGAGTAGAGATCCTAACAGGACTTTCACACTCTATTAGATGTGAGAAGGTGTTAGCTGAAAAACAGGACAAAAGCTGGCCAAATGCTCATCACGCAGCTGAATTCTCAATAATCCAAGATGCTCGAGTGAAGCTCTCCAGGTCTTTGATTGGGATATGCGAGGCCGCTGCAAGGACTAATTTCTTGAAAGCCTGCTTGCTAACCGAGGCGGTGAAATTTAGGAGCAGTGAAGATGTCAGGACTGCATTAGACGGCCTGATCAAAGGCCTCTGTCTGCAGGTCCTGTCATGAATCCGGCCGCTCTGCCAACAGACTTGTTTCACCGTTAAGGCAGCTTTATGTTTGAGTTTTATGTGCCAATTAATTAGGTGCTTTCTAATATATGTCGAGAGAACTGTAAACTATTTAGAGAGGGGTAAAGAGAGAGCGATCTGTGCTAAAGTTCTTTTGATTTATAACGGTCGGCGTTGGCGTTCAGTAAGCAGAAGAGACAGCTGAGAGCACACGGCCGCCACTCTGACCCGCTCTGAACCAGGAAAAAGGATTTAAATGTCTTCCCTTCAAGTCTAAATATTTAATTTCTTAATAGAGGACATTGCAGCCAACATTAATTTTGAAGGAACAGTGGGGACGTTAATGAGGCTAACACTGAGTGGCGTGGCTTGTGACATTCATTTGATAAAAAAGGGGAGGCCTTTACTTTTACCTCTTTAAGGGCGAGTGTATGTTGAAGCTTTTTATCAGAGGTGTATGTATACATGTGCTCTAATCAAAAATGAATATTGAAATGCTGTGATGTATTTTTTAATTGGTACAAACAAAGTCCCTCTAAGGCAGATCATTTCACTAGGCGGCCATCTTTGAAACCCGTCTTGGCCATGTAAGAACAGCTCCTACCTCTTTGAATGGGGAAACATCAAATTCTTCAAAATTGTTGTCCAAACGAATGATTAAATTTCTTATTTTGAATTACCAATGAATTTTAACAACAACTGACTTATACATTTTGTTTCTAAATGATCTAACGAAACAACAACAACAACAACAACAACAAGAAAATGCATTTACCAGGTAGACCAAACTGCATGTGCACCTGGAGGGAATGAGATCACAACACCAACCCCCTTTATGGTAGTTTCTGGAGAATACGATCAGATGTCATCCTGTCAGTCAAACTATGTAACTACTGTAAAGGTGATGATACACAGGACAACTTTTAGAGCCCAGCAATGTTGCTGAGCAATGTTACTTGGCTACTTTCGCATTGAGAATAGGCAACAAAACGGTTTCTGGATCCAATAAATCAGATCCTCCAATCAGAATGCTAGCTGCGAATCATGTGACCGGCTTGATGCTCTCAGAAGAATTCAAACAAGATGCCAGTAGCTCAGCAGTAGTGGAGTGAAAAAAAGGAGTGTGAACACTTTCCTATGACTTGGTCTGATTTATCAGGGGCTGCCAATGGGAACACTGGGAGAACACGCACAGAAATACCACCTGACCTAGTTGGTACTCTAAACAACCTTTTTGCTGTAAGGTGACAGTGCTAGTCACCATGCCAAATAGAGGTTTATGTAATTTAATGCTTATATTACCAACAGCTGTCCAATTTAAAGGTGTGATTTAGTTCCCCAGCAGGAGGGGAACTACAATGCTATGTGGAAACTTCCACTATGGGGATTTCGTCAGAAAGCCAATCATCTGAAGAGTAATAAAACATGCCAATAAAATGCCAATGAGTTGGCGGTGTCAGCGCACACAGCTGGCAGCAATCACAATCAATTTGTATATAAGTTGCCAGTCATGCTCTAAAACCATACCTTTTCACTTTCAGAAGCCTCACGCAACTAAAAGAGTAATTTTGCTGTTCCTCTGACTTCGTTCGAGAGAGAGAGAGACAGAGAAAGCTGCCGGCTACAGCAGGCTGTTTCTCCCAGTCAGGTTCTGCAAGAGCGGTTTGTATAAGAAAGCAAGTTTCCTAATAAAGCAACGTGGTCGAACAACGCGTCTTTTTAAAGATGTCGTTCGGACCGTGTGTTTCTGGATGCGGTGGTTTCCTGTCCCTGAATGATGGGCACAAGCATTGAGCGTGTCTGGCTGTCCAGCATGTGAATGCGGTGCTCGTGGGCAGTGCATGTCATCACTGTGATGCCATGTCTGTTGCACAGCTAAGACAACCACCCCTGTTGTCCCCCGCAAGTCGGTTGGCACTCGGGCAGATCTGAGGGTTACAGTGTGGGTCAATCCACCGCCCTCAGGCTTGCGGACCCACGGCCGGACCAACTAGATGGGTGCTACGTGGAGGCTAAGAAGAAGGCCAAGCCTTCTCAGCCTCCCGTACCCTTCTTCCCGGCAGGGCACAGTGAGCTCACGCAGTCTTGGAGGGCATCTTTCTCTGCTCAATCTGCGTGCGCTTCCACCCTCACCACCCGGATACCCCAGGCTGAGGGTGCCATTGCAGTCAATCTTTGCCCGCGTGGTGCCTTTTTCTGGCGTGGTCAGCCTCATCTTTCGTCCTAAGCGTGTAGGCTATCTGAATCCCTCTGGGCCAGAGCCTACACTTCTTTGGGCCAGGCTGCTTCTGCCCTGCATGCGATGGCCAGATATCAGCGCTACCAAGCGCAGGCATTGGCTCAGCTGCACGAGGGTGGTTCTGACCCAGGCTTGATGCATGAGCTCCGCACCGCAACTGACTATGCTCTGCGTACTCATTGCGTATTCATTGCCTTAACGACCGGGTCGTATTCATTGCGTATTCATTGGCTTAACCACCGGGTCCCCAGATGAGCATGGCACGCGGGAACACACCGGGTGACTGTCACTCCACTGTGTCGCTGCACCCTCAGTCCATGGAAGGACCCTGCGTTTCTACAGGCCGGTGTGCCTTTAGAACAAGTGTCCAGGCACGTCGTCGTGACAACGGATGCCTACAGCATGAGCTGGGGGGCCATGTGTTGCGGGCATGCAGCTGCGGGTCCGTGGAAAGGATCCCGGATGCATTGGCATATCAACTGCCTGGAGCTGTTGGCAATGTATCTCGCTCTGCGATGTTTTTTACCGGTTTTAGAGCAGAAACACGTGCTGGTCAGGACAGACAGTACAGCGACGGTGTTGTATATCAACCGCATATTCTGTTAAAAACTGATTAAAATTCTGGGTAATATTTTTACCATATTTAGTAACCAAAAAAAACATGGTGTAAAAATGTATTTTAACAGTAATATAATGTTCATTTAAACTACGGAAGTAGACTGTAAAAAAACTGTAAATTGCTGGCAACCCAGCTGCCAGTATTTTACCGTAAAATCAAGGAAAAAAAATGTATTTTGCTGTAAAACCTGAAGCAAATTTTTTCTATGTGTCACCCTTGTGGAGGAGAGTAGAGCCAGTGTTTGAGTCAAAGATGAACAATGAAATGCTGATGTTATGCTGCATGTTTCTTTATTTAAAGACAGTAGCTGTTTAGTTGCTGATGCAATAAGACTCTCTCTGTGTTAATTCCAGCTTTACATGTATGTGTGCTGCTGTGAAATTTAAGATATTTGGGTTAAACAGAACTTTTAAAATGAACTAAAATAAGTTATCATTATAAATATTTGAGGCAGTCGGTTTCAGTGAACAAAATGAGTTCACTTGAGTATTGTGTATATCAATGTAGTTCATGCATTTTTACAGCAACATACTGTAAAATACTGCAGCTGCCAGCATTTTACTGTTAATTTACAGATTGATTGACAAAAGTTGCCAGTCAACATTTCTCTACAAGTTGCCCTGTGTATCATCACCTTAAGCATCAATAACTTACAGGTTGTGCAGTATCATCCTCTGAATATTGCAGCATCACACTGGTCTTAGTGTATTACAAACTATTTTTGGCCCTAAACAAAGAAGGAAAAATAACACCAAAGTATTAGATTAAATGAGAAGCAGTGTCATTAATTTAAAGATCCATGCGGTTAATGCTGCTATATTTCTCTAATGACCAATTACTAAGCAGTACAAATGTGAATTTTGTCAGTGACTTGTAAAATGTTAGACATGTCCTTAACCTTTTCATAAACATTTTTATAGGTGATACAAGATGCTCAAAATGCTCAAACTCACTACTTGGATTAACATTCACATTGGTGACATAAGCTACACTATATATGAATCCTGGGCAAATAACCAGGAAAACATCACCTCAGATGGTGTGAGTGGGATTGCATTCCTAATATGGCACAACACCTTCACCTCAGTATTTTCATTTCCACTTGATGAGAAATAGTCCTAGAAAATATGTTGTCTAATAAGGTCTAAACATATAAAACTGGAAAAAAGTCCCATCGTAGTCAGTAAGATTTGATTATAAGATGTTAATTATTTTCAGTTGAAAAACTGATTCCTGATGCCTGTTTTCACCTTTTATCATTGAATCAATCAACCAACCAACCAACCAACCAACCAAGCAATTAACCCACCCATCAATCAATCAATCAATCAATCAATCAATCAATCAATCAATCAATCAATCAATCAATCAATCAATCAATCAATCAATCAATCAACCAGAGTTTATTGTAAAACTGGTTTAAAATAAATAGCAAATATAGACATTCAATAATGTATCTGAAGCCACGGTCACACTGGACTTTTCGCCCCATAGACTTCCATTCATACGCACGCGAACACGTCAGACTCCCAGCTGCACCACATTAGCACACACATATAAGCACCACTTCTACACATAATCACTGAGTATGTTTACATGGACATCAGTAATCAAATTATTATTCATTATTATATTATTATTACATTTACATGTTATAGTACATAATTCGTTTAACATAATTTCGGGTGTTTCATTTTTAATTTGTTGACTTTAACTGCAGTTTGGCACTTTCACTTTCATTCAGGATCATTTCATGCATGACTCCTATGACAAACGAGATATTGGATGCGAGTATGAACTGCTGGACAAGTGTTGTTTTGATGGAATTTGATACCACACGCCGTATGGGAAAAACCCAGCCGCATTTCGTGATGCAGGTGTCTGTGGTCCTTCACTGACTCGGTAGGTGCAGAGAATAGTGTCAAACAGCCATGTGTGTATAGACTATCCTGTTGCAAAATGCGGCGAATATCCTACACAACAGTAATATTTTGATTAAGGTGTTTACATGTCTGTACTGCACTTTAATAATGCAACTAAAATCGCCATACTCCACATGTCTTAATCCGATTTCTATTTAGTTCAATTATGACCTTAATTGGATTGAATTAGTCAAAAATCGCAGTTTACATTGTAGACTCTTAATCATAGTATTGTCTCAATCGTATTAAAATCAGATTATTGGTGTCCATGTAAACGTACTCATTGTGAAACTTGTTTCTTGTTATGAAGGCGGTGGAGCCCACGGAAGTGATGGAGAGCCGAAGGGCGAAGGTGACGCCGAGGTTTCTGAGGGCCGGGCGAAGCAGGCGGCTCACCCGAGCAAGGCGACGGCGGGGTTCCGGAAGCCCGCGGCGTAGCCAGAGCGACGGAGGACCAAGGCGTAGCTGGAGGGATGGAGGAGCTCAACGCAGCCGGTGGGACGGTGCGATGAGGTGCAGCCGGAAGAGTGGAGTCCAGAGGCGTAGGAAGGGCGACGACTGACCAAGGTGGAGCCGGAGGGACGAGGGAGCCTGGCGGAGCTGGTGGGCGGACGGCCCACGACGAAGACGAGGGAGGAGTGAGCCAACACGGAGCCCTAGGGTCGAAGGGCCGAGGTGGAGTCCGCAGCTCGCAGGCCGTAGGAGCTGACGCTGGGCGACACCCTCCAGAGGGTGACGCAGACAGGTAGCGCCCACAAGCGAGCTCCATTTCCGGAGCTGGAGCGAGAGCTGGGGGGCTGGCTGACTGCAGCAGTGCTGGAGCTGGATGACTGGCTGCAGTTCTGGGGGACCGTGGGAAGCTACTCATGACCCTGGAGCTGAGGCTTTTTCGGGGAAGGAAGATTAAAAAAACTGTGCGGAAACAGTTGGTTGCTGCCTAAATACAGCGGACGGATATTGCTGCCTGAAAGCAGCGGAAGATTAAAATTAAGGCTCCAGAAACCAATGAGTAGCCTCCCAGTGTCCAGCCGCTGTCCATCTGCATAGGGGGGGTGGGCGGGACTCTCACTAGTGTCGCGGGTCTCTGCCAGGACTCCCCCTCTTGGCGGTGTTGCCGGCTCGCCCACCTGGTCAGACGGGTTTTTAAGCTCCTCCATCTCAGCCTGATTCCGCTCTGTCGCTCTAGGGGGCGCTGGCTCATCAGGTGGGGGTGGCTCTCCGTCTGCGGTGGGCTCTGGCAAGCGCTCCCTGCAGGTGGATGATGTTGCTGGGCTGGTCACTGGGTCTGGAGTGGCACTGACGAGATCCTCCAGGAAGGCGGTGAGTAGAAATATTTTACTCGCCAGTGTCCACTCCATAATTGCGGCGATGTTGCCCCGAGGACCATCTTCGGGCGATCGTGCTCTGCTAAAGATGATGGGCGTGCAGAGCACGTCGCCCGGAAAGCTGTTGGCAGTCGCTTGATCATGGTCCTCAGGGCTGCTCTCCCCCTGCTCCAGCAGGCGGTGATGACAGACAGGAAGGTGGATGGGGTTCAGCAAAACACGAAGGGGAGAAAATAAAACACTGAGGGGCAAAAAGACTATGAAAAGAAAATCGGGGGAAAACACGCCGCTATTTTTGGGTCCGGTATTATGTAACGCCTGGATGGCAGATAATGACATGACGAATGATATATACAAAACGGATTTATTGAACACTTACGGGGAACAGATACTGGATGCGGGAAGACAGGACGACACAGAAACAAACAAACCATACGAATCAGACGAACCAAAATACAGGACAACAATGGACACAGACGAAAGGGTATAAATGGATGAAGGAATGATTAAGCTAAAGAGACACAAGGGATGAACACAGGTGGAACAGATTAACATTGACGGTGGCGGGAGGAAGACAAAGAAGGCACGTGACAACAACAAACGATGACGCGGACGAACACTGACATCAGGGAGAAAAAGTTTAAAATACAAGAAATAAAATCACATTTCTAAAACAAAGCTCGACTTCAAGATTTAAAGTCACATTGCAAGATGTTAAATCCAAACTCGAAGATTTATTGTAAAGTCATTATAAAAATTATAATAAATTTAAATTTGAAATAGCAAGAAGATGAATACAAAGAAATGTGTGGCACAATATGATTAGGATGTTCATTTTTAATTGTACAGTTTGAAAAATGTGATAAGAATGTAATGTTTATTTAATATTACAACATGTTTGTTACAACACAGGCTCATTAGTAATACATACCTCAGCCTACATTTTAGCAAAACATAAAATGTGTTGCTCTGAGTACCTTTCATTGCACGTTTCAGATGAAAAAAAAACAATAGAGGGCGCTGTCTACATTGTGAATCTGAAATAAGTTACATGCTACATGTTACTTGTTACATGTTTTAGATACACATCTAGACCTGTCACGATAAATACTCTTTGTTGTGTGTTATATTACAATATATTTGTCATTTTAAGAAAATTTTAAAACTAATTCTAAACTGCTGCCCTGCAGTGAAAGTATATTTTTGCAGTTTTACAAAAATACATATTTACTTTTTAGTATAATTTACTTACCTTTTATTTCTGTCACAGAGAAGACTTTACTACTGACAGTAGGCCTATATGAGCAAAACAGACTAGATCTATTAAATTATACTAAGAGCACATTTTTGACCCGGACCAATATAGACTCTCTGTACTTCACTTCACTTCTGAATTAATGTGCACATCCTTAAACCATAATATTTAACACCTGAATGTCTATTCTCACCTTTTATCTGCAGCATATATTTCCTTTTGAAGTTTTTGGCTAAGAAGATAAATGAATCAGAGCAGATCTATAATGCTTATCCCTGTCTGCGTGGTTTATTCCTTTAAAATATTAATCCCACATGAAGGAAGCTGTCATTTTGAAAAAAAAGATGGCAGGATAAAAATGAAATCTTCCATTACCATTTTTTAAAGTTAAAGGGTATATTAAAGCACAAATGCAACATAATGTCTTAAGAATGAATGGGAGAGAATGAAGTCTCTCGAAAGGGAATCAAAGGTGTCGACTAAGCTGGAAACTCTGTCAAGTACACGGGTCAATTGTTAAGCACACAAAACCCCAGGACAAGCAGGCCTTCCCTTTGTCCCTGTAGGGTAGAAATTCAAAGCCTGGCTTTAGCATGCTGGAAAGAGAGCTATAATACTCTTTAAAATATGTAAAGAAGCACATGATTACGTACATACTTAATGTGAGCTACTATCAATCCGTGAAAGCCAGAAGAGGCCTAGGATATTTACGCTTCTCAGAAGCTTTTTATTTAGTCCCTCCTCCATTCCTGACACACTTCACTTTGAATAGAATGAACCTCTGCTACTTTTGAGAGTTATTGCGGAGTCCAACATCCTCTTAATCTGAGTAATTTACAAGCATTTTCCATATTAACACATACTATTGGATAGCACAAAAACCTGCATTAAAAGTCAAATTGATCATTTATTGTACTGTATGTATTAATAGTCAAATTCTATCATAGATCACACATCTGATGAAGGTCCTGGGACCGAAACATAATATTTTATGAAAAATAAGTTCAAAATAACAAACCCTCCTGTGAATTTTTTTTCTTTTTCCCAAATGATGTTTAACAGAGCAAGAGATTTTTCACACTATGTCCTATAATATTTTTTTCTTTAGAAGACAGTCTTATTTCTTTATTTCCGCTAGAATAAAAGTAGTTTTATTTATTTATTTTTTAATTTTTAAGGTCAATATTATTAGCCCATAATATTTTATTTACGATTGTCTACAGAACAAAACCTTGTTATTGTCACGGATCACAAAAGGTAGAGACAAGGATATCTTTTCACACAGT
>CAIGQW010052626.1:306035-318914 GCA_903798125.1 Danio choprae | reverse complement strand
TATATATATATAGTTGATGTCAGAGGTTAGAGAAGAATGGCTAGACTGGTTTAAGAACTGGTTTAGACCAGCAGTAACTGGTATAAGACTATAGAATGCACATTGTATTGTTTTGAATGGGAAAAAATGCAATAGTCAATACAGACGCTCTGGCCTTCTAGTAGCCAGGAAGCCCTGCCTTCTAGTAAAGGTCAATTTACACTTCTGCATCAAGCACACAACCTCATAGCCTTCGCACACTCGCATAATCTACACCATACCCTGATGCAGACACTGATGCGCACCTCTCAAAAATGTAACTACACATTGCACTACACAAGACATGGAGTTTAAGATTTGTGATTGTTTGACTTGGTTTGGGGAAAGAGTATGGGCTTGTTTGCATGAATGTTTAACAAGTGTCAAGTTCCACGGAGGAGCTCCAGATGGATACTTTTGTATTGTGTTTACTTTATGATTGAAGTTGTTGAATGTTGAATCTTTCTTCCTTGAATGTACAGTCTACCTTCTACAGTACCATTTTCACATTTCAGGTGTAAACTCAATACACCGGCAATGAAACTTGAGCAGTGGAACATAGATCCCCCACTAGTGTTTTGGAAGTGTTATTACCAGAACAGCACAGACAGAATGCAGAAGTATAAATGCTTACAACGCTGTTAGCTACAGTATGTGCAAGGTATGCACTGCGGGATACTGTGATCACAAAAGTATAAATCAGACAAGCCAATCATAGATTGCTATAGGCTGATGATTCTCCTGAGGTTCGGTTCAGTCCGAACATGAAAAGCATATGAGAGTTTCTAACACAATGTCTGGTGCATTAAGACAGGAGGAGTGTGTTCTACAGGTGGTTGTCAAGCCAGCTCACCTGTGTGGAGCACACTCATGCATCATAGCGTTATGAGATGCATTGAGTGTATGCTTTACTAAAAAGATAGGTCTTTGATCTAGTTTTAAACTGAGAGAGTGTGTCTGAGCTTCGGATATTATCAGGAAGGCTATTCCAGAGTTTAGGAGCCATAAATGAGAAGGCTTTGCTATTCTGGGTACTACCAGAAGCCCTGAGTTTTGAGATCTTATAGAGTGTGTTGGATTGTAGCAAGACAGAAAGTTGGTTAGATAAACAGGAGCTACATTATTTAAAGCTTTATAGGAGCAATATTTTGTAATCAATATGGAACTTAACAGGCAGCCAGTGTAAGGAGGATACAATTGGGGTGATATGTTATAGAACTGGTAAGAACTCTAGCAGCTGCATTTTGTACTAGCCAAAGTTTATTAATAGAGGATGCTGGGCAACCATCAAACAGAACGTTGCAGTAATCCAGCCTAGAAGTCATTAAAGCATAAACTAGCTTTTCTGCATCTGAGATGGATAGCATATTTCGTAACTTAGCGATATTTCTCAGATGAAAAAAGGCGGTTTTTGTGACATGGGAGATATGATTTTCAAAAGTTAAATTGCTGTCTAATAAAACAGGCAGATGTTTTACAGTAGAGCTAATGCTAACTTTGTATCCCTCTAATTGCAGGTCGAGTTGTGAGATCTGCTGTGTACAGGACTTAGGCCCAATAAGTTATAATTCTGTTTTGTCTGATTTTAAGAGAAGAAAATTATTGGTCATCCAGTGTTTAACATCTTTAATACACATCAGGTTTTGTTAAAATATATAATTGGGTATCATCTGCATAGCAGTGAAATCTGATCCCGTGTCTTCTAATGATGTCTCCCAGGGGTAGCATGTATACCATAAACAGCAAAGGGCCTAAAACTGATCCTTGAGGCACCCCATACTTTACTGGCCTGCTTGTGAAAGCTGTCCATTTATATTCACAAACTGGTAACGGTCAGTTAAGTATGACTTAAACCATTGTAGAGCCTGTCCCTGGACATCTGTAGAATTTAAGTGATCTACGAGGATATTGTGGTCGATTGTGTCAAATGCAGCGCCGAGATCAAGTAAAGCTAATAACTAGATGCACCCTTAGTCAGCAGCTAAGAGTAAATCGTTGGTTATTTTCACTAATGCGGTTTCTGTACTGTGATGAGGCCTAAAACCTGACTGAAACACTTCAGAAACATTGTTCATCTGCAGAAAGGAGCATAATTGAGCAGCAACTACTTATTCTAGTATTTTAGACATAAATTAAATAGGCCTATAATTAGCTAAGTTGCTGGGGTCCAGTTGTGGTTTCTTAATAATAGGCTTAACAACAGCTAGCTTGAAAGGATTTGGAACATGGCCTAAAGATAAAGAAGAGTTAATAACATTAAGAAGAGGTTCTCCTACTACAGGTAGCAACTCTTTCAGTAATTTTGTTGGAATTGGGTCTAACATACATGTAGCTGGTTTAGAACCATTCATAAGTTTATCTAGCTCATCCTGTTTTATCATTTTGAAGCACTGTAGATTATTTTGATTCAGTGGAATGTTTAATGAATCTAAAGAATGAGGTGGTGCAGAAAGTTTAACATCTTCTTTTTTCTGTCTGAAGCCTTCTATTGTATCACTGAAAAAAAATCAAGAAGTCATCACTACTAAAAATGAAGTTATTGTGATGTACCTATAATTGAAACAATCCTGACATGAGAAATAAAATGGAGGGTTGTGCATGATTTTGTCCTTTGGGGACTGATTGGATCACTGGTTGTTAACAAATATTGACAAATGAACGAAAACAGAGCAGAAACAAGAGACATACTAATAGCCCTGTCCCACAGACATTCCATGACACCAGAAGTAAAGAAAACTTGTTTCGAGAGCGGAGGAAAGGTTATTGTTTTTGATTACAGATAATAAGGGCAAAATATTTTTTACAAAATAATTAAGTGCACAGATACATTGTCTATAACAAGAATATGATATGCATAAAAAATAGAAAGAGTAAATGTTGATTTCATGCCATCTTTAAGTGTAGGTAATTAAAGGATTCTTTCAACTTCCCAGTCCTCCTTTTTCCTTCATATAGACCCTTTAGCAATCCTTGTGTAAATCTACAATCCCAAAACATGTCAAAAAATACTTTTTGTCACTTTCCAAGGGAATTTTAACTGTACAATAAATGATGTGCACTGTATTATACATTGGGATTGTCCACTGTGGACTCACAGGCAGCTCTGACTTTTTCACCTCACAAACGTCCCCTCTAATTGTTGATATCTTCACCCAAGATTAAAGCCTAGGTAATCAGACTTTTCTCCTTCTCATAGATTTGGCTTCTAATGGTGGATGATTAGAACCATATGTTCTCCTGTCCTGTAAAGATAAGACTATCGCGGATATACCAATAAAACAGACAGGATGACTTTCCCCTTCATGAATGACTCTGAAAGCCACGGGATGTTTAGTTTCCTCCTTCAAATCCTATTTGACAGATGGTTCAAGAATACAACATTTCAACAAATGAAATAATGTCATTTTCATCACGTAACATTTGCTTTTGTAGTACCCTTGAATTAAATACACTCCATAGCATATGCTGGATCTTATAGACATATCTTCTAATTGCATTTTTCTTGGACGTTAATCTCTAGCGTCTTGCAGAACTTTGATGTATACGGCGGCAAATACTGGCCAGCCAAGCAGTCTGGGGACTGGATGAAGAAGTGTCTGTTAGCATGACAAAAAGCAGACATCCAGACACACACTCCTCCACAGCAGATACTGGAGGAACTTTCCTCTTCACCCACAGACACCCTGCAGACAAGGCATAGAAGAAAAATGCAGGACAGCATTATGAGATACATATATATTTAGTAAAAAAAAAAAAAATGCCATTGGATAGAGGCTCAGGCATCCTTAGATGAATTCTTTAGAAGTATGGGACTTTATTATTTATTCTTCTCGTAGCTCATAATTAATTTATTAATAAATACTTTGCACAACAAATTAGGCAGAGATAATTATTTTCCTCATAACCACTTAGGTGTTAATGGTTGATTAAGTCTTCATTACAAGTTAACTATTGCATGACGTGATTGCTTGTTTTGCCTCCATTTTGTACCCTGTTTATGGAAGTTGTGAGCAATTTTCTGTTCAGATTGTACTTGCGGCAGCACTTTGAGAGAATGAGCACATTAATGATTTGGCAGAAACTAATTCTGTCAATCACTGTTAGGTGACAAGTAAATAAGCAGCTAGCATTAGGTGCGACGTTAAAGACAAACACCTTGATTTCACTCTTGTCATCATCAAATAATTATCCAGTGCATGCTTAATGTTATGGAAATTTGTTATTACGCCCACAGAAATTCAGTAATAGGCATGCACACGGTATCTAAATTGTTTCGCAGCACGTCATTAAGCACTGGAGGTTCTTGTGGAACATTTTTCAAGGTGGTGACTCTATACGTTTTTGTTATGTTGTGCTGGCTAATATGATGGTCGTATTGCATTTATACTGACACCTAGTGGTGTGGATGCATTGTCCAAATGCAAACGTTGTGTGATCTTAAAACGGTAACTTCACCTGAAGGTGCAAATTCTGTTATCAGTTTCTCCGCGTGATGAGAAACATAAAAATAAGACCCAAACTTCTGTTTACTGAGTTCCATAGTGTTAAAATAAATTAATCTTAAAATATATTTTATTTTACAAAGTTAATAACATGTTTTCAACTGACTTGAGGAAGTGAAGTAAATATTGCCTTCATAAAATGAGATGGTCAACACTGGGAAACAATTTGTTGCTGGGAAACAGCCAAGTACATACTTGATCATTAAAAGTTTAACATAATTGCTTGTAACACCTACAACAAGGGGCCTCACGGTGGCGCAGTGGATAGCACGTTCGCCTCACAGCAAGAAGGTCGCTGGTTCGAGCCTCGGCTGGGTCAGTTGGCGTTTCTGTGTGGAGTTTGCATGTTCTCCCCGTGTTGGCGTGGGTTTCCTCCGGGTGCTCCGGTTTCCCCCACAAGTCCAAAGACATGCGGTACAGGTGAATTGGGTAAGCTAAATTGTCCGTAGTGTATGAGTGTGAATGGGTGTGTATGGATGTTTCCCAGAGATGGGTTGCAGCTGGAAGGGCATCCACTGCTTAAAACATATGCTGGATAAGTTGGTGGTTCATTCCCCTGTGGCGACCCCAGATTAATAAAGGGACTAAGCCGAAATGAAAATGAATGAAGTCATCACTTATCTGTCCCAAAGAAAAACAAAACAAAACAATGCAATACTTATTCACAGACTTGAGTACAACATGACTCAAACAACATGATACTTTTGTTCAGGAAATTACATTACAGTACTTGTACTTTATGCCTGTCTATGGTAAGTAAATAAATACATTAAATAGTGTATTTAATGAAAACATTTTTTTTAAATTTAGAGACAAAATACTGAAAGCTTTAAAAAAAATCTTTCAAGTATGAAAGCACATATTTGTCACAAGCTTTGGGTGACTCTATCTCCTAGATCAACTCTCTTTTCTTACATACATGCTTATATCTCTCTTGCTGCTTCTTTTGGCAGATGAGCCTGAGTGTTTCATTTGCAAAGATGTGGGCCTGATGGCTGAAGATCCACTAAGAACCTTCTGTGACTGCAAGACCCTCATGGCTCACCACAGCTGCCTGCTCACCTGGATCAAAAAGGTACAGCATTTTTGCCAACCAAGCACTCCAAAACCAGGGCCCATCACCCTTTCTATGGTCATTCTGTGAATCTTAGACTACAGCCAACTTGAAGTATGTGCGTGACTAGATATTGTATGTTTAACTCTAGACATGCTAGTAGGTGGAATCTACCCATCAATATGACTACTGTTTTATGGCTAAAAATGTATTATGTCTCTGTAATGTACACAAAGTAGAGTCATCAATGATTATATTTAGTTTTATTTTTATTATTATTATGAGTCTGACCCAGGACAAAAGACTAATCCATGATATCAACCCCTCATCACACTCACTATCACTCATGGCATTTAGTGCCTCTAATATCTGTTTGGCATCTATAAATCACCTTATTTTATTGATTGTGATTTAATCTGAATACTGCTATCTCAGTAGGTGAAATGCCAACCCAGTAAACAAAAATATAAGTGGCATAAAGAAAATAAAGAAATTATATCTACTTTTTCCCATGTGGCTACCATTATATCCACTTTTCCACACATTGTATGTGACTATTGCAAATTATGGGTTACACTTGCACACAGGGCCTGCTTAACATAAGGATTAGGTGGTCCCATTGAAAAGAGGGGCTCTTTGATTGGCTGGACACTTAATTCATGCAGTTACTCTGGGAAATGCCTATTTTGCATTATGCTTTCGAATGTCAGTAATGTGAAGTATTCAGTTCAACTCACTTGTGTTCAAAACAATGATGGCGATACACAAAGTCTGGTGTGGCTGTAGCATAATCAAGTTTAATAGCACTGGTTCAGCACACCAATAGGGTGACCTGTTGTTCCATTTTTTTCCAAGACAGTCTCTTACATTGGCTCTGTTATAACCAAGAGAACTCCCTAATCAAAGGTAGCCTAACCAAGCACGTGATACAACACAAATGACTATTCAAACACTAATCAATACTAATCAACTTGCTGTGAAATAAGCTGTTATAGGCAGAATCATACTGAATGAACAACTGAAGTGTTTTCTATGTGCTTGCTCAAATCCTTGCCTCAAATATATAATATAACCAAAACAGTGTTTAACCAAAACAAATGGCCTACACAAATGTCCATTGTGCAGACTATCTATCTCAGGTAAATATAGCTGGTTATAGCTTACTGTAAGTCAGGGGCATTGCTAGACCCTATTTAAAAATAAGAATGGGCTGTGCCACAGTTAAAGCTTTGAGTTACACTTTACTTTAAATGCAAGTTTATTAATTAAGAGTGGTAATCCTAAAATAAAGACATTATTCTCTATGTACAACTGAAGCAATGCTTGTGAAAGCAGCAATGCAGTTTAATCGAAAACAAATTGACGCATGTGCACAGAAAACCATACCTGGTGTGCCACTTTTAATAAAAACTACAGTAATAGTCTGGAGAACGATTAAATGTTGATGTTGGTTTTTTCCATCATGCAACATATCTGATCAGACCACAGGGAATTTTTGGCATAGCCTGCTGTAATTGACTCACAAGGCCAAAATGTTTGGAAATTTGGAATTTAAAGATTTTACTGCTCAGCTAAAGTTGAAAAGAAAATGGTGTAATGTTAAGACCATATTTAAAGGATGTTCTTAATCTGGCCATGCTTGTAAACTATGTGCTCTTCTCATATTTTGGGGATTTTTCAAAGTCTGTTGAAAGTAATTTGTTTTTTTTGTAATAAGTTACCTTTTAATATTAGAAGCATTATCTGTGTGGAGAAGAATGCCACCTCAGTGTACCCAGTTTCTGTTAACCCTTTACAAATTTTTTTTTTTTTACATTTTAGCAGAAGTTACACCCATAATTTATGCAAATCATCATGGGATGTAAAAAAAATTGGTAAATTTTAACCTGCTGCTGTTTATAGGTATAATTTCCCCATTTTTAAATCTGGTTTCATTTAATCCATTTTAACAACAGGTTATTGTAAAATGAAATAAATAAATAAATAAATAAATAAATAAATAAATAAATAAATAAATAAATAAATAAATAAATAAATATAATTGGCATACAATTTTAGTCATCTCATCCCCACCCATGCAGTTCTCCATTCCCTCCGTTGTGCAGGTCATGTAACACTATGCAGACAAAAAATAGTAGCACAGTTCAATTTTTCTTGTTAATTAAGGCTTCACAAGGCCTGGTTGGGTGAGCGTTCTGTCTTTTGTTGGGGTGTAGCTGGTCTTTTGTCGTGCATGTGGCCTCCTCTGGCTCTGTGCTGCATTAAGTCCTGGAGGTGGAGGTGGCAGGGGGCCTTCCTAACCTCAGTCTCCCAGGGCAGGCACAGTGTGAGTGGGCAAAGTGATAAATACACACGGCTCCTCGTACATCATCACTGCACTCTACATATCAATAGCCCACTGGAATGATTAATAACAGTCGATACTTCCTGTAGTTAGTTCGTTTTAATTAAACCATGCTTTGTGCAAGTACAAATGGATTCTACAGCACAGGAAAGGAAACATTTTTAGAGTTTATGACTACAAATTTTAAATGGAAATTATAGTTCATCCAAAACTGAAATGTCTAGATTTTACTCATGTCATTCATGATTTATGATGTCCCAATGTGTGTCAAAAATTATAGGAAAAAAACAAGTTTGGCAACTTTTCTTTTGCCCGCTAAGGATGCATTTAATTGACCAAAATACAATGAAAACAGTAATAATGTAAAATGATATGAATATTTAGAATAACAATCTTTGATGAAAATATATGTTGAATTATCATATATTGCTCTAATTCAAAGCTCTATTTTCAGCATCCTTACTCTATTCTTCAGTATCACATGTCAGAAATAATTCGAATATGGTTTAAATTTGATCCTCTAGAAATGATTTGATGCTTGTGGGTTGATGCTAATGTATTTACTCTCATGAATTAAGAATAAATTATTTGCACAGCATTTATTAATCACAGTCAATGTTATTTTGAGCATTTACTAATGCATTATTAAAATCCAAAGATTGCAAAGTTGTGAGATTAACAATCAATTACTTATTTTCATTAATTAACATAAAAAATATGAATAAATACTGTAATGAATGTGTTGTTGATTATTTGTTTATGTTAGTACATTAATTAACATAAACTAATGGAACCTTATTGTAAAGTGTTACCAATATTTATTCTTATTATCATTATCAATGTTGAAAACAAAGTATTTAAAAAAGCAAATACATATATAATTAAAGCATTTTTATTTCAGATATTTATTTCATATATATATGGGCCTCACGGTGGCGCAGTGGGTAGCACGATCGCCTCACAGGCGTTTCTGTATGGAGTTTGCATGTTCTTCCTGTGTTGGCGTGGGTTTCCTCCGGGTGCTCTGGTTTCCCCCACAAGTCCAAAGACATGCGCTATAGGTGAATTGGGTAAACTAAAATTGTCCGTATGAGTGTATGAGTGTGAATGGGTGTGTATGGATGTTTCCCAGAGATGGGTTGCAGCTGGAAGGGCATCCGCTGCGTAAAACATACGCTGGATAAGTTGGTGGTTGATTCCGCTGTGGCGACCCCAGATTAATAAAGGGACTAAGCCGAAATAAAAATGAATGAATGAATGAATATATATAATATTTATTATTAGGATTTATCATCTTAATAATTTATTTGAGACTTTATTTATTATTTATTATTTATTTGAGAAAAAATTAAAACATTTAAATGCATCTCTGCTTGACATCATTGAATTAGAGAGGTTAGAGTATAAGAGAAGATTTTTAGTGAAAATGACTTGAATTTTAGACTGTTCCTAAAAATGCCGAAGCATAACCGATTTGGAAAATAGTGCAAAAACCATAATATGTAAGGACACTTTTATGGCGCTTCTGACAAACTGAGTATTTGACAGCACCTAGTTGTCATTCACTTACATTCTACAGAAAGGAAGAGTAAGAAACAATAATATTTCTATATTTTACCATCAAGAAAGTAAATCATATGGGATTGGAATGACATGACATTGAGTACAGTAAATAATGATAGACTGCAAGTTCCTGGTAATATCTGGATAATTCTGTCTTATTTCTGAGGCAAAAGTGTAAACCTATGTAGCATTAAAACCAGATTAACAATACATAACAAAGTCAAATGTATTTCTAAGTAAATCCTAATTAGCCAGATCTCCCAGCAGGAATGAGCAAAGGCAAAGCAACACACCAGCAAAGCTTATTTTGTCTGTTTTTCTCTCTTTGTTTTGTTCTGTTTAGATTATAACTGTGATCTGCCAGCGGTGTGATCACTTGCCCCAAGTTAATGACAGTTAATGCAGTTTTTGCCTTCTCATGCTGGATGCACCGAAAGTCCCACTAAACCCTGTTTATTCAGCGACTTTTCCATAAACACTGGGTCTCTGAGTCGACCACACTTTTCCAAAACAACACACCGTACCAAGACACCCACAGACATATGTGCATACACACGAAAACACATACACACATGCGAAAACACAGAAGCCAAGCTTATTGTTTTCCAGAACGAAATTGAAACCAGCAGATTTCCCCTGCCGTCATGCCCAAAGTATTCCAAAATAGAGCGTCCAAATCCATTGTGAGATTATAGTGATCAAACGACGCATTTTTCAAATGTGACAAAGATTGCTGAAGGATTTGTCTTCATTTTACAGTTCACTTACTCCACACTGGAAGTCTGATTGTGGCTTGTTTTAGCTCTCCATTTTCCTATACATCTAAAAGAGCACTGGAAGTTTGATTGAGTTTGATTAGGACTAAATAAAAGAGAAATTGAATTTCATGTGATATTTTATTATAATCTGCAGTCTGCGTTTTTATTATAATCTGTATATATGCATTGTATATATAACATATATAGATACATTATGAATGCTTATTTGTATGTATTTAGGCATATATGCATATTTAGGAGTGTGTGAACATGTAGAGGGGCAGCATGGTGGCACAGTGGTTAGCACTGTCGCCTCACAGCAAGAAGGTCACTGGTTGGAGTCCCGGCTGGGTCAGTTGGCATTTCTGTGTGGAGTTTACATGTTCTCCCCGTGTTTGCATGGGTTTCCTCTGGGTGCCCCGGTTTCCCCCACAGACCAAAGACATGCAGTACAGGTCAATTGAATAAACTAAATTGTCCATAGTGTGTGTGTGTGCGTGTGCGTGTGTTTGTGTGTGTGTGTGTGTGTGTGTGTGTGTGTGTGTGTGTGTGTGTGTGTGTGTGAATGAGTGTGTATGGTGTTTCCTAATACTGGGTTGCGGTTGGATTGGCATCCGGTGCTTAAAACATATGCTGGAATAGTCAGCGGTTCAAAATGAATAAATAATAAACAAATAAACAAACACATATATACTGTAGTATATTTATATATATTAAATACTATATTTCAAGCATACTTCAGTCCAACCTTTTAAAGTGATTTTATGTATATACTGTAGGACATTTCTTGAATGACTACTAGTTTTAATTACAGTACTTTAAAATGTCAGAATGGGTGACATGATGTTCCCTTGTCATTCAGCAAAAAATAGACATTTATAAAACAATTAAACAGCATAGTTATTCTAAACTGTGCTTATTAAAACATAAAAGGGTCAGTGACTACTAAATTTTATTGTTTATTAGTTAAAACATCTTACTGGCAAGTGGGTGGCTGAATGAATGACTATTAATATGTTGGAGGCATATTGTTTAATATGTAATCAACTGATATTTGTACACAATTTTACTCATACAATATTTAAAAATTAAATACAAATTAGCCTGAATTTAGTTTTATTGTTTCTTCAGCAGCACTCAAGTTGCATAAACATCAGCAATTGTAGCCAACCCAAATGGTCAACTTATCTATCTAAAGTAAAGTACATCTTACTTTTACTTAAGATTTACTTTTTTAGAGTGCACATTAAAGTACATGACTTCACATGTCCACTACATTCCCCTCAAATTTAGGCAATTCAGTGACTTACAATGCTGCCAAAAACAGAATCTTTCTGTTTAGTCTCACATTTTAACAAAATCCCAAAACGTTTATTTATTGCCATCCCTAAATTAGATTAAAAATTTCATTGCAGTCTCAGACATTTGGACCCCACTGTACACACATTGTTTCTACAGTACCTTTAATATAATTGTTAGATAGGTGTATCATCATAAATACTGCATTCTTTTCTGAATATATTTTTACTCTCTTAAAAAGAGCACAATCCTTTTTTTCTGACTAAGACGCCTTTTAACAAGTATTGCAACCACCTTTTATTTTATTTAAATGAAATAAAATAGAGGGCATCACAGTGGCGCAGTGGGTAGCACGATCGCCTCACAGCAAGAATGTCGCTGGGTCGAGCCTCTGGGTCAGTTGGCATTTCTGTGTGGAGTTTGCATGTTCTCCTTGTGTTCACGTGGGTTTCCTCCGGGTGCTCCGGTTTCCCCCACAAGTCCAAAAACATCCAATATAGGTGAACTGGGTTAGCTAAATTGTCCATAGTGTACGTGTGTAAATGAGAGTGTATGGGTGTTTCCCAGTGATGGGTTGCAGCTGGAAGGGCATCCGCTGCATAAAACATATGCTGGATAAGTTGGCAGTTCATTCCGCTGTGGCGACCCCAGATTAATAAAGGGACTAAGCTAAAATGAGATAAAATAAAAATAAAAGTGCTCAGAGTGGTGTCAGGTACACAATTTAACCAGAGAAATGAGTCAGATTTAATTTTAGAGTGCACATTAAAGGGTTCAAATACACTGATGATTACCATATAGAGTAAGTACATTCTTATAGTTATGCAGTACATAGATGTTTGGGAAGATTTTAAAAGTAATCCATTACAGCCTTGTGTTACCTCTATAAAAATATTACTTCGTTACATTTTAAGGAAAGTAATGTTTTACATTACTTTTGCATTACTTTTTTTTATTGGGGCTGGGCTTACTTGTTTGTCAGTATTTTTTTGGATTTATCTTTTGTTTAAAAAAAATATATATATAATAAAGACATAAAAAAGGAATTCCTTTACAGCAAATTAGACTTCAAATTTCATTCAGTGTCAGACATTTGGACCCCATTGTACAGACATTGTTTTTACCTCATATAATTGTTAGATGGATGTATAATGATAAATACTGCATTCTTTTCTGATGATATTTTTACTCTCTTAAAAAGAGCACTTATCCTGCTGCACAAGCCTTTTTCTCTGACCAAGATTGGTGGGACAGTAGACCATGTTCTTAAAATACACACACACACAAGTGCGTGCACACACACACACACACACACACACACACACACACACACACACACAC
>CAIGQW010052626.1:294129-306025 GCA_903798125.1 Danio choprae | reverse complement strand
CACACACACACACACACACACACACACACACACACACACACACACACACTAACACACACACTGACTCACGCTTGTTTTAAATGGAAGGAGAGGAGAGAAGGAAAGCGGAGACGTGGCGAGACGGTGAGCCTCTGACAGTGGAGCTGAAATCAGTGATCGACCTGTCACTTCTTGTCTGATTGCCATCTCCCTGAAAGAAGGTCAGGCACATACGCCTAAAGTGCCTCTTAACCACATTTTATGAAGCCAGAAAATGTAATCCAATAACCGTTTGACTCGTGAGTGCTTTACGCTCGGCGGCTGGGAACGATACTACTCTTAAAAGCAGCTTAGGTAAAAAAAAAATGGGGGGAAAAAGAAAAGAGAACAAAGGCAAATTCCATGTCCTTATCTAATTTCAGAAAATGGTTACAGTGGCCAGCCGAAGAAAACAAAATGCTCATAATTCATTTTCTCTTCCTGCCTAATATATACTTCTGGCTCGTAACAATGTAGCCACGCTTATTGTCCATGACAAGGCAGAGAAGAGTCTTTTCAGGCCAGCAATCTTTAACACTGCCCTCTTCTTCTGTTCAAGCTCAGAGAGACAAATAACACGACACAAAAACTAATTAGCGAGCGGGGAACTAGTTAAGAGAATGGCCTTTGAGAGTGGAAGCCAGGAGCCCGAGGCTTGATTTAAATATAGGGCCAGAGTCAGTGACTGAGTGTGTCTGGGAGATCCTGCCCCTGAAGGCGAACCACTCGCTGACCTCTGACCCTCATTAGGCAGAGGGCATTTTTGCTAGGATGAGGCCCTCGGTGCTGTGCAAGGGCGGAAGACGAATCTGAACAACCGACTCTGCATCAGTACACAGGGCCTGCAGTTACTCGCACTCACTGATTTTACAGAGTTAGACACATTCCTAGGTCAATATGTTTAGCTGATCTTGAAACAGCATTTCTGTCTGAAAAATCCAATCCAAACTTAATCCCTAAAATGAACCCTAAACCCTGCCTATAAATTACTCTAGTAAAGCTTAAAATTACAGTCCACGATTTACAGGGTAGGTGAACACATTTTACAGCATAGCTTTTACAGTATGCATACTTATACAGTACATATGTGTACAAGTAATGCATTGCTGCCTTGTTACTTTTTAAAGACATTTTAAAACTTGATCGTGTAACTTAATTACATTTTAAGGAAAGTTAAATTTTACATTTACGTTTGCATCCCTTTTTTGCATTGGGATTACGTATGTGTAATAAAAAAAAATAAAAAATAATTAATTAGCAATGCCTTTACTATCAGTGTTGTTCAGTTTTAATCAGACTATATCAGACTAGATGAAATTATAAAATAATGCATTTAAGACATTTAATTACACTGAGGATTTAAGATGATTTTAAGTACACTGCATTAAGTATTTAATTTTAAGCATTGTCTTTAGTAATGGAATATAAGTGGAACATTTGACCCCAGTCTGTTGAATTATTAGAACATTGCATTTGTACTAGCCAAAGTGTAACAGCACTCTACGTCGAGGCCACATCAACATGTTGGGTGTAAAGTTTTTTTGAATAATTTCTAATTATTGTATTACACTTTATAAAGTGATTAGTTACTGTACTTTAAAAAAGTGAGTAAATCCATTGCCTTAAAAGCAACAATTTAATTTTACTGAATGAGCTGGGAGTAAAAACATTATTAAATATAGTATGGTATTTTCACAAGCAGTATTTGAGCCATACTCATTATCACAGAACAGATATCTGCATTTCATTACTGTCCAATTAAATTGAGTTTGCGTAGTGGACTATGACTCTTTATTCTTTGTAGTAAATGCTGCTCCATCTGAAAGCATGTGCTGGAGGTTTACTAGAACTGGCTTTATTGACAAAATGCACATGAAAATCAAATGACCAGGCCTAAAATGCACATATTTACAGTTGAGGGTGCAGCTCAAACCTTTCTGCTCTGTTGCCTTTCTGGATTGCATGAAGAATAGATTGCATGATAAAAAAAAAAAAGGTCAACACTCTTTAGCAATGAAAATTCCCTGAATATTCCATGTACTGTAGCTACAACTACAGTAAGTATCATGTTTACACATCGTACGCAACACATCTGAGCTCACTCCTGTTTTCTTTCAAAATTGTGACAGGAGAGCTGCCAGTCAATAAATGGGAAAACAAAATAGCTGGCTTTATTTTTTCAAGAAAGAAAAAACTCAAATATTTTACATGAAATGAAATAGTAATGTGTTACATTACTAGCATCTTGAAAAAAGTAATCTGATTAAGTAACTTCTGCCACTCCAGTCCTGTTAATTCTTGTTTTGGTGGCAGAGTCCAGACACTAGTCCTGTCATGTCTTGTGTGTTGTGCTCGACTTGAGTTTTCTCGGGTCGAGCGCTGCTTTTCTGTCATTGTGTGTCTTTTGTATGAGTGCCGGCTTGGCCGCGTTTGGGCCGTGCGTGTTCGTGCCTCTTGTACTCATGTTTGTACTCATTTTCATTTAAAAATGCATATTTTTGTCTCCGTTTTGCCCTTCCGTCCACACTGAGATGCGTTTTTAGGAAACAAAAACGTATCTTTTTGAAAACTCTCCAAAGTGGATAAATTTGAAAACACAGTTTTCGTGTCATAGTGTGGACTGTGAAAACGGAGGCTCATTTTCCACCTCATTTGTCAGTCCATTTAAAAAACTCTGTGCTGTTCCTCGATATTTTGCCGCAACGTTTCAAAGAGCCGGAAAGAAAAAAAAAAAAAAATAGGCAAAAATCACGTGTGTCGAAGCGTCTTACGTTTTACCTATGCGCAGTACAGGGTGAAAGCGTTTTAGTCGTTTCAGTGTGGATGACAAAGTTTTGGAAAACGAATGAAACCTACAGTGTGGACTTGAAGCGTTTTTAGACAAAAACTCCATTTTCTAATTTATCCGGATTAGTGTAGACATGGCTAAGGCCCCGTTTACACTAATACATTTTCCTTTTAAAACGCATAAGTTTTCCTTCCACACTACCCCGGAGTTTTCGAGTGCTGAAAACGGAGCATTTTGAAAATGCTGAAAAGGCCGTTTTCATTTTAAAACGCTGCTGCTCCGTCTCAGTGTGGATGGGGGAATCTGAAAACGTGGCTGCAGATATTCGCCTATCTAAAGTAGCCTACACAAAGTTCAGACTTGCATCCTTGTAAGTTCAGACTTTGCAAGTTTGACATGGAAAACAAACTCCCGGGGACACGTCGGGTAAATCTTCAAAGGGAACAGTATACTTTATAACCTCATTCACATCACCCTGGCTATCTTAACAATAGAATGAAAACATGATATAGGGAACTGTCAATTTTCATTTTGATATTAACAACTTAACACACACTAAAAATGTTGACGCGTCATGTAGCTACATATTTATATGACAGTCTTCTTCACTGTATGCATATTTATAACAAAACGCAGTCTATAACATAACTGACTCAGAGGACTCAACAGAGGACTCAGCAGAAATATGGGTATCTTCCTGTTCCCATCTCCCAGTTCTCGTCCCTTTGCATGCCAGCAAAAGGAGCGTTTGGGCAAACTCCTTGGACTTCGTCAAGGGGAATCTTCAGTCAAGGAGTTTGTCTATGCTGCAGAGGGGCTTGAGTTTACCATCACAGCACTGAAGGAAGCTTTCAATGCTGGACTCAACAGCGCCTTCAGGCCTGGGAGATGGGGATGCTAGGATACTGTCATTCTGGCAGTTTGTGAGCTACTTGTATCACAGCCAGGGGAATGGTGAGAACCAGAGCGCCCGCCAGTGTCGGCTCCAGCCCCAGAGCACAGCTCAGTGCCTGCACCACCCAGACGCCTTGCCCTGCCGGCACCACTCAGACGCCTTGCCCTGCCGGCCCCAGCCCGGCTCCTAGCCCTGCCTGCACCACCTAGATGCCTTGCCCTGTCGGCCTCAGCCCAGCTCCTTGCCCTGTTGGCTCCAGCCCGGCTCCTTGCCCTGCCGACACCACCCAGACAACTTGCCCTGCCAGCAAACGCCTTGCCCTGCCGGCACCACCCCGGTTCCTTGTTCATGCAGCTTCCCACAGGCCTCCAGCCAAGAGCACCCGCCAGTGTTGGCTCCAACCTCAGAGCGCAGCTCAGTGCCTGCACCACCTAGATGCCTTGCCCTGCCCTGCCAGCCCCAGCCCATCTCCTAGCCCTGCCTGCACCACCCAGACGCCTTGCCCTGCTGGCACCACCCAAACGCCTTGCCCTGCCGGCCCCAGCCCGGCTCCTAGCCCTGCCTGCACCACCTAGATGCCTTGTCCTGTCGGCCCCAGCCCAGCTCCTTGCCCTGCCGGCACAACCCAGACGCCTAGCCCTGCCGGCCCCAGCCCGGCTCTTTGCCCTGCCGCCATACGCCTTGCCCTGCCGGCACCACCCTGGCTCCCCACTGGCCTGCAGCCCAGCCCTGGCAGGTTTGTCCCAGCCCTGGTCTGTCCTTCTGGTCCCACCTGAACTGTCCCTCGTGCTCCTCCTTCCAGCCTGGACTCCTGTTCCTGCTGCCCTTCTCTTCCTGTCAGCCAGGGTCCCTGAACCTCCTGACCCTCCCTGGCTTTGCCCTCCCTTCCCTTCCTTGTTGGTCTTGCTGGGCTTGGCTTGGCTCCCCTGTTAACCCATTATCAATTTATTATGTTCACCTGTCTGTGTTAATTATTTCTGCTTGTATTCTCCTCGTGTCTGCTGTCCTGTGCCAGGCTAGTGTCAGGATTCTGCCACTCCAGTCCTGTTAATTCTTGTTTTGGTGGCAGAGTTCAGACACTAGTCCTGTCATGTCTCGTGTGTTGTGTTCGGCTCGAGTTTTCTCGGGTCGAGCACTGCTTTTCTGTCATTGTGTGTCTTTTGTATAATTGCCGTCTCGGCCGCGTTCGGGCAATGCGTGCTTGGGATGCGTGCTCTTGTACTCATGTTTGTGTTTGTTCTGTCGGCAGCATGGTGTTTCATTTTTAGCGTCTAAGTCTAGTTGGTTTCGGTTTCCGTCTATTGTCTAGTCTTACCCTCCTTGTTCACCTGTCTGTGTTTTGTTCTGCAGTTGAGTCATCGTCCTCTTCTCTACACAAACCTTGACATTACCTCAAGCTGCGTGAACTATAATATAAAAGGTTTGTGGAAATAAGTGTAATTTACAAGCCACAATCGTTATATTCACACGGTAAAAACATGAACCAATACATTTGTGCAACAATTAAAGATTGTTAAATTAAATGTTGCTTTTTTTTTTCCTTGACTAGTTTTAAGTTTGCTTAACTCAACTCAAATATAGTCTACCTTGTTATAAACCCAAATATACAGTAGGTCTATAAGCACTGGGATAAAAGTGGTGTGTTCTTTCATGTTGTGTTTTGTGAGATGTGCTGAAAAAGATAAATAGGTTGTTTACAGCTGCATTGCACTTTACTGGTAAGTGGCATACATGGTAACCCAGTAAATTAAAGTTGTTGCTTTTTACTCCCTTGTTTCTTGTAATTAAAGGGTAAAGTTATCATTTCATAGCTGCAAATTAAAGTGTTGGATCTTTTCCCTTGTTTAACCCTTATACCTTATACTATGCTATAGCTTATGCGTGTATGTGCTGTGTAGTTACATTATATATTATCACAGAAAAATATGCTGTAAATTGGATGACTAGCAACATAATTTGTGGATTGTAATCTGAAGTGTTACAATTACTCCTAAAATCAGAGGCAAATAATAGGTGAATAAGAACTATGTAGAAGCTTCAAACCTACTAACCTGTCCCTCAAATCTGATTGGAATGTTGTTCCAGAATCAACAAAGATATTGATTCAGAAAAATGTTGCACTTGGTAAAATCAGGTTCTGCTAGAATCGCAGTACTTTCCCCATGAAAAGAATCATGTGCAAATGGAAAAAAAGGAAGAAAGTGGCGATTGAAATCCACCACAGATCAAGGACAATGTCATCTATTACTGCTCCGTGCAGAGCTCATGTCAAAACCACCGCAATCACTCGCTCCGTATACCCACATAAATATATATATATATTTTTTTATGAAAGGCCGCCATCTGGTTTCAGTCTATTGCAGTTAATCGGAATGATCTTACGTGAAAAAAAGAAGAAGAAATAATATGCTTTCCAAATATGTAATCTAATCCATATGAAATAACCCTCTGAGTTACTTGTGGAGCAAATGACAAGAGAAAGTAGAGATGAATATGGTGTGCAGAGTCTTTAAAATGCTAACAACTAGCTGCGTTTAGACTGTTCAGAGTGCAGGCTGTAATACTGTAAAGAGAGAGAGAGAGAGAGAGAGAGAGAGACAGAGAGAGAGAGAGAGAGAGAGAGAGAGAGAGAGAGAGAGATTCTTGATTAAGAAATGGTCTTTATTGATTGATTGGTTGATTGATTAAATAATCGTTAATTAAAGCAACTACAGTAATTATATTCTTATTACTGTATTTCTAATTTAATAATTAATGAAAAAAATAAATGTTAAAAATAATAGTAAAAAAGCAAACTATTATTATTCTTATTTTACAATGCAATACAATCATAACTGATATATGTTAAGATAAACATTTGTCAAAAAAACACTATTTGTCAAAAAAATGTATTATGTTGATACACACATTTAAACTTCTCGAAAATTATATATGTAAAGATGTATGTATTGTATGCTTGAAGTATTAGTATTATTACATATTTCTATTACTATTAGTCTTGCTAAAAATGTAACTTGATGGAAATCTTAAAATATAAAAGAAAGAAGATAGACATTTTGTAATCAGTAATACCTTTTTTTATTTCCTAAAGAAGTGTAACTATAATGTTTAAATATCACAATTTGTCTAAAATAATTGAATAAATTAGCATTTATTTATTTATTTATTTATTTATTTATTTATTTATTTATTTATTTATTTATTTATTTATTTATTTATGTTTTATTTTTTAGCAAATGTGTTACATAAATGGACGTCGGCAGATTTTACTATCAAACTCAATAAGGCTGATGTGTAACATCGCTATTCAAGGACTTGCCTAATTCTTGGTGCGTGTGTGTGACATATGAGTGCAGTTAAGTGGGTTCTGTGTGTGTGAAAGTCATTTTAAGTGGTTGAGTTTAGATACCATTTCTCTCTCTCTCTCTCTCTCTCTCTCTCTCTCTCTCTCTCTCTCTCTCTCTCTCTCTCTCATGGTTTGATAATTCCCATCATTGCAAACAGACATGCATTTCCATTCATTAGCCAAACACTCTTAGCAATCAGGCCATAGCGCCAGGGGCACCAGGCCTCTTGTAAAATCACATCGCTTAATAGCACTGTTCTATAATTATATGCCATTAACATCTATCAAAATGAGCTCCCACATGTCATGCATATAAGCTCTGGATTTAGTAACCGTGTTCCCCCTCTCTCTACATCTTTCCATTACGGAGGCCAGCATCCACTGGGATAAAATAGGCTAATTGCTAATGTGTAATATTTGTACGATGGGCTCCTTAATTATTTAGATAATTAATTCTAGTTGTACCACATTTTATAAACCAAGCGCTCTTAATTATCATATATGGAATAGCTAAGATATCAGATGCAAGATACATAACGTGTTGATTATGGAAAGTGGCCGTTCGCCGTTGAGAACATCTGTTGTTCCATTAGAGCTCATCTTTTTTTTTTAAATAAACATCCCTAACAGCCTCTAAAGGAACACAGAATCTGTTTTATACGCTGGATAAAATGGTTCTCTGGAAACATGAAAAACTGGTTTCATTTCTAAACCTGGAAGATATGAATTTGTCTTTAAACAATGTTCTTCCTAATATGATCATTCAAAATGCCAGATATTTTGAGTACTGATTTCTCAATACATTGGAAGTCAATGGTTATCAAAACTCTTTTTGTAACATAAGGTGATTTATTATTAAATAAATTAATTATTTATAAATGTTTTTGTTTTTGGTGAACTATTTCTTTAAGTCTTTATCTATTTTTTTAATGACTAAATCAGTGATACTATATCAGTTTACATGAACATTAATAACTCTTTTTCCGATCTAATGAATTATGAGAAATTCCGGTAATTGTTATTTTATGTTGTTATTCATCTATAACTATTTGTTGCTGCACATAGAGTACTTTTAATTCCACTTTATTGTCATTGGGTGACAGTGCAAATCCAATTACAATTTGCAAACTCGTAGTTTATGAATAAAATATGATAAAGTGCATTTTGGCAATGAGCTTTGGATTGAAACATCTGTTTAATGATTAAATGCAAATAATTGCTGCACTGTGATGTAGTGTTCTAAATGTAATAAACATACTAAATATTCTGCATGTTCATTTAGGGTCTGGGAAAAGAGAAGAGACTGAGATGTAGCATTTGTAAATCTGAGGTAAGAGAGAGAGAGTGTGTGTGTGTGTGTGTGTCTATATATGTGTGTGTGTATGCGTGTGTGTGTGTGTGTGTGTGTGTGTGTGTGTGTGTGTGTGTGTGTGTATGCGTGTGTGCGTGCGTGCGTGTGTATTTTTACTGACATTACATTTTACAGTTAATTTTTTAATTACAATTTTTGTTTTTGTGTTCTTCATTTTACTTTGTATGTAGCAGTGTTGAAGAATGTCAGTTTTTTATTTTATTAGTTACTATTATTCATTTATTTAGTGTAGTGTAGGCAATAGGGTCATTAGTGATCAATATATAAATAGTGCTAGCATACTTTTTTTTTTACTTTGCAAAAAGAATTACAGTAAATATCTGGTGACTGGTGCATTTCACCATTATCCTTCAAAGTGGCAATGTCTGATACACAACAATAATTATTGTAATACTGTACAGTAATTATAAAACAAATATTTCAGAGCATTCACTGCACACAATCAAGTGTCACTGTCATTCAATGGTGGATCGATCTGGTGAATAAGCTGTCAGGGATCAAATTATTCATTTTGAAAATGTTGGAAATAATAATTTTTGAGAAAATGGCTGAGATGATGAATGTGATAATGATAATGTGCAACACGTAAACATAAACAGCTATAAAGGAGGTTGGTGTTATGATCTCATTCCCTTCACATGCACATTAGCAACCTGAACAAATGCCTGAACAATTGTTTGATTTAAAAGTTTAGAAACAAAACTTTCAGTTGATGTTTAATTTTATTGGTGATTGCAAATATGAAATGTAATCGTAAGCTTGGCAAACAGTTTTGGAGAATTTGATGTATCCCATTCTAACAGAATGCCCAAGCCTGATAAGCATTTCAAAGATGGCCGCCGAGTGAAATGACTTGCCTTAAAGGGACTTTGATAATATCACTCTCCCAGGTGCAACCATGGTACAACAGCAGAGTTTCTTGACTATTATGCCAGAATAAGAGTATAGTTCCTATAAAATAGTTTCTGTAGTTGATAGATAATAGTAGTTTTTCATTTTCTGTTGGTTTTATTACACAGTGTACAGAAGACTCAAGCTTTGAATAGGAGATTCTTTACAACCCTTTTTTAAAATTGTGTGCTAATCAAATGCTAATCATCAAATCTAATTCAATTCTTTATGGTAAGCTAAGCTAAAAGTGACCCTGCCAGAACAAGAAAATGGCTAAATGGATTAAAAAAAAAATTCGAGTTAACTGTTTAACTTGAACACTTTACACTGTAAAGGTGTAGTGTTCCTTTAATGCTGCATTTAATTCCTCCTGGGATGTTCTTACAGGTGAGTTCAAGTCAATTTCATTGGTAGAACATGATGGTGCACCCACTTTTGTTATATTACAAGAAAATACAGAAGAGTTTTTTTTTAAACTCTGCTTATAGAAAACAAAAAGCAAATAATTTGACAACCCACAAGACCTGACTTTGTATCCATGAATTCCACGTACTGATCTATATATATAATAAGATATATAATGGCATATATAATTCTCTATTATAGACCAGTGATTCCATATTACATGCCCCCAACTTAAAAAGGTTTTTTGTTTTATTTTTATATTTTCCCACTCATAGCGATTTTGTGGTGTCATTTTTCATTCAACTCATCAAAACGATTTATCTAATATGATTTAAACGAAAGTGTCAGAATCTTCGGACACTGACAGAACTTTATCGTAAGGGAAATTCGACCATAACAACCATTAATCGACTATGGGTGAACATGTCAAACCAACAATCAAAGACTTTTAGATTTTAGGACTACATGAATCAGTTAGTTAGCATCGGCCTTAGACAAATTGGGGCTGAAATCATACAGTGTGAGCAGAGCTTTAACGTTGTCATGCCAAATAGTATTCACAGCTATGGCTAGCCTAAAATGCAGGTTTGTTTGCTATTTGTTTACCTAATATTTTGTAAGTAAATGAATGGCAGCTGCAGTGTCCCTTCTCACTGTCAGGGGTTCATCCCTCATCACTGAACAAACTGTACTATAAACTCCGAAAGCTCTAGTCTAGTGTATGTCTACGATTGTGTAAGTGTGTGTGCATATGTAATAGGTTGATGCCCTCTTGCAGCAGATAGTATTTAACTCATTAGAAGAACATCAGCTCCTAGAACAGATAGAAGCCCAAAGGATCCAGAACACAAATACTACTAATGAGCAATCATTTCCCTCTCAGTCTCTCTCTCTCTCTCTCTTTCTCTCACTCTCTTCCCATATCATTGGTTTGGTCGATGAATATAAAAGCCTGTTTTTATTACATTAATAATATGCCAAGACACCCACTGTGGGAAAAATAAACGGTCATAATATTTGGCATGGGAGACGGACAACATAATATCCAAATCCATATTCAGGCTGCAAGCTGAAATTTAGCACGCTTTCTCCCCGATGTGTTCCCAATGCTAATTCTGTGTGGCCATCTTGCCCGGCGCGGCGGGAGCTCATTTGTGTGAAATGGTGGATGTTGATGTGGCATCACACAGGGGGTCAGATCTGCGCTTAGACGTGTGCTGCAAATGTCCTCCTGCGTTTAGGTGTTTGCTGTGTATTCGAACAAACTTTACATACGGTCGTGAGGGGAATAAACAATCTGATTAGTCTTTTTGTGTGTGTGTGTGTGTGTGTGTGCGTGTGTGCGTGTGTTGTGTGTGTGTGTGTGTGTGTGTTTGTGTGTGTGTGTGTGTGTGTGTGCGTGTGTGTGTGTGTGTGTGTGTGTGTGTGTGTGTGTGGGTGCAGCAATTGTGCTTTTACTCATTCTTCACTTTAGTCTCTTGGATTTTTCAGTCTTTGAAAGGATCTTATTTGAAACTGTGGTTTGTGATCAAATTATCTCTCCTTTTTAGTGCATTTAAAGGCTGTTTAGGTGCTTATAAATCTGTTTTTTGGATTATTTTTGAACTACAAGTAGACCATTTATAGTAATAGATTAATGAAAAGTAACTTAATTGATTTTTGAATACATTCATTTCATTCATTTTCCTTCAGCTTAGTGCCTTTATTCTTCAGGGGTCGAACTGCCAACTTATCCAGCATATGTTTTACACAGCGGATGCCCTTCCAGCCACAACCTAGTACTTGGAAACATCCATACACACTCATTCACACACATACACTACGGCCAATTTAGTTTATTTAATTCACCTATAGCGGATGTTTTTGGACTGTGGGGGAAACCGGAGCACATGGAGGAAACCCACGCAAACACAGGGAGAACATGCGAACCCCACAAAGAAATGCCAACTCGAACCAGCGACCTTCTTACTGTGAGGCGACAGTGCTAACCACTGAGCCACAGTGTTGCGCTTTTTGAATACAGGAACAAAATAAACAAACAGACAAATGGACAAATCAACTTACAAAATGTTTTGTGTTCTGCTACTAGAGTCAATCAGTTAAACCAAAAGGTTAGACAGACAGACAGACAGACTAATAATAATAATAATAATAATAATAATAATAATAATAATAATAATA
>CAIGQW010052626.1:258886-272983 GCA_903798125.1 Danio choprae | reverse complement strand
CAGCTTTCTTCAAAATATCTTATTTTATGTTAAACAGCAGAATAACTACAGTGTTAGTACTTAAATGTATTATTTTTCTGGATTTAAACATACTTTGAAACATTTGAGATAATGTAAGTGCATAAGTCAACAAAATATGTAACATTCTAGTGTGTTTTGTATATTATAATGAAACAACCTTCCATATTGTGCCTTTAAGTGTTACAGCATTCTTATTAATACAATAATTTTGAATATACTCTAATTATTACAAACTGGTATCAAACAATGTAATCCAGATTACGTGTAATCATTTATTTTACTATCCATCAATTTTAGAATGCAAGGGGAGCATTACTACATTTTTAAATTCTCATGCTTTCTGGGCTTCACTTTGAATTTTAAGATGATTTATATACACTCGCCCTATTCAGTCAAACTCTCATACCCATGACACATACAGTACACACACTCTTGATAAAGACTGGTCAACAGAATCAGTTTGTCAGTTTTAACAACAAGAGCAACATGGCTTACAGATGCACTGTTTACCCCCCTCCACCTCGCTTTGTTTGGCCCTGTGTGTATCCTCGTTAGGGTTGCATAAAGATTAAGGAAACGAACACGTCATAACTCAGTTCCTAGCCCGCGGGGCCCGCAGCAGAGCTGGGTAATCTCCTATCAGTGTGGCGTTCTCATTTGGCTTAAGAGATAGGACGTTTTTATAAGCAGCACCTCCGGTTACAGGCAAGATTTACATACTGAAGATGATAAACTCATTCTGGCACCTGTGTAATTCGCTAATGACACATAATTTTAGCATGAACTGACTGTGTGAGAGAGAGATAGAGGGAGAAAGGGGGGAAATTCTCCAGCTTGACAGGGAAGGAGCCTGCAAACGCTCGCAGAGTCTTGACGGCTTGTTTTAACAGTGACTTTCTTTAATTAGGTGTGCTCACTTTCGGATTTATTTGCAAAGATCACGGAAATGCCTGAAGATGGGTAGATTTAATTAAAGGAGGTTGATGAAAGAACAAAAGCCCTCACCATCTTGCAAGTGTTTCCTCTGATAAAACTATGAATATCCTGCCAAAGACAGGCCTAGCAGGGTAACTACTGTCACAGAGACACACCGATAAGATTCATTTTCTTTCCACTATGCATTTGGGTAAATATTTTTTAACATGGCATCGCACAGACTTGAGGGTGTATGTTATTTCTTCTTAAGTAAAACACATTTTTTGGAAGATGAGGCTGTTTATGTAATATTAAAGGAATAGCTCATCTATAAATAGAAATTCTGTCGTCGTTTATGCACTGTCGTGTCTTTCGCAACTTGTATCGTGCAGTGACTGAGAGAGCTCAGTGCACTGCAACTGAACAAAACACACGCAAGTAGTAAAACACTGAAAAATTAGACAAATTAATAATAATATATCGCAGTTCAGTCAAAAATAGAAATGTGCTGCAAGTGTTAATTCAAAAAGTGTCAACAAAAAAAGGCTGAAATATGTTCATTGCCTGTATATTGCTATAATGTGACTGAAAACTATGAATGTGCATGCTCTGATTCACTCATCTAATAAATAAACCTCGCATTATTGCTGAAGAAAAAAGATGAGACTGTAATGTTGTCAGAATGAGAAAAACGAACCAAGATTTTTCTGTTTGTTATAATCTGCAGCACGTCACGTTACTGTCGTTGCAGACCTGTCAAATAAATTAACAGTGTACTAATGCAATGAAGTACAGAAATGAACAACTAACATTCACAACACAACTAGAAACATTCACAATGCAATCAAATAAAGAAATGTGCTGCAAATATCGCACAATGGGATCAAATGCTGGAATAAACAATTAAATGCAGAAACGGACAGCAAGCATTCACAAAACCACTAAATACTGAAATGGGCTGCAAACATTCACAATGCAATCAAATATAGAAATAAATAACAAACATAACTAAAACTATAAAAAATGTACTAATTGAAATTCACAAGCAGCTAAAAATAGAAATGTGCTGTAAACATTTACAGATCAGATACACACACATAGCTAACATTCTGAATTCAAATAAATACACACACAAACCCACGCGCACTGACACTGCTAATATTCACAATTCAACTAAATAGTAAACCACTGCAAACATCGACAACACAACTGAATAAAGAGATGTGTTGCAGATATAAAAAATGCAACTAAATACAGATACACACAGCAAACTTTTAAAAAGTAAACAAATACACATAAATCACTTCTGAATGAAATCCCCAATGCAATCAAATACAAACACATGCTGTAAATATTCACAAAGAAACTAAATAAATGACGGCGCTACATATTGCATCATGGATATCAGCTGGAGTGCCCACGAGACTCACTATAGGGCACAGCTATATATTTACCCGGACTACAACTCCCATCATGCTTTGTCACAAGCCTGACACTGATTACACTGATACCAATCTGTATCACACACAGCTGCAGGTCATCATCACTGATTCCACTCACTATATAAACAACAGTAACTTATAGATCCTTTCTCAGTCTTGTATATTTGTTAAGTGTGCTTAACAAATATACAAGATATAGCTTATAATATATCTTCCCTGTCTGTCGTATTTGTGTAATTAGGACTGTCTTAAGGATTATTGTTTTGTTTACCGCTTGCCCCAACCTGTGCCTGTTTGTTGGTATATGCAGCAATTTATATTATTTTGGAGCTTTTGCTGCAGCAGTAGATGTTGGGGCATGAACATTCTACAAAATTACTGCATTATTTCTCCAAAGAGAAGTTTGTGTAGTAAAGGCAGTCTGAGAGTCCCTTTTAAAGGTGTAGTTTGCCAAATAATTTGAATTGTCATTATTTATCTATCCTTGTGTTGGTCCAAACCTGTATGACTTGCTTTCTTCTGTGCAACATAAAATACGTTTTAGAAATGTCCCAAGGGGCATGTAAGCAATATTGTGTTAAACTAAAACACTTTTTATGCATTTTGTGGACCTGAAACCACAAACAAGTTTCAGGTTTTTGATTAGTATTAGCTCTTATATATCTATCTTTACTTGTTATTATGTACATGCATATTACTTGTTCAGTCTGTAGGCATGCACAAGCATGTCACCAAAGCAAACATGGCGGATTACAGGACTTGTATACATAGGCACAGAATTGGCATTGCCATCTACTGGCCTGGCATACACAAAACAGCACTTTGGTTGTTTTATGTTGATTCATGTAAACAGTGATCAATTTGGTACTGTCATTGATCACTTAAGAAAGCAAGTTAATCTTTCTTTCTTCCCTCCCTCTCTCCCTGAGGTGACATTTATTTCATGCTTGAAATTATTTACAAACATTGCATTATATCTATTTTTGTTGTTTGCTCTTAGAATCAATTGTTCGCCAGAGAAACCTTTCATTCTTTCAAAGCAGCTATTAAAACTGCAAAGTAGGTGTTGTTTTGGATTTTTGAACCCGAAACAATAACACATGGTTGCGTAACTGTTTTACTTTAGTAAGCAAAGTGCATATTTTATCGTTATTGAAAATTTAAGAATCTCTTTCGGCTGTGTCCTCATTCCACTAACCACAATACACCTGTAAATCTATGAGAGAGAATGTCATCCACATCCTCATTACGCATTCTTATCTCCTTTCACTTGAACATTTGCCAGATGGCACATTCATATCAAAAGATAATAATGATGTACTACGGAAATTAAGACTTTATTAAACTCTATTTTATGTGGAGAAAAAAGGGGGAAATCAAAATACATGGAAGCATTAGTTGATCCCTGATGATCCCATCTGTGTGTTGTAAGAGGTGAATTCCTCCGTTAGAGATAAGTACATTTATGAGGCGAACTGTTTAACGTTCTAATATTAGATGGAGACTAAGCATGCTAATCTAACGGGGTGCTTTCCCAGAAAAGTCACACATTTTTCAAGCTGGTTGGAATACTGCTGGTTGGAATATTGCTTTAGAAATTACAGTTAATTGAATTTTTAACCACAATTGTGCTTCAGCATTTAAAACTGTGATTGAGATTTTTTTTAATGGCCACAGTTGTATTTGTAAGTATCTAAGAACAGTGCTGTTTGTAAAAATGTATACAATTGAAAAAAAAAAAAGAAGATCTATTCTGTATATACTTGTGTGAACATTTTCAGGTAGTTAATTGCATGCTGACTAAATTACTAAAATAATTCTAGCTTAAATTTACATTGAATGCAATTAGCAATTCTCACTATATAACTTGCGATTGTGAATTTTTATTACAGAATCATTTCTCGCAACTGCAGGTCATTATGCAATGACTTTATAACTGAGTTTTTAACTTTATATTTCTGACTTTTTTCACAATTGCATTGTTTATATATATACAATTCTGACTTTTTAACTCCCAATTTTGAATTTACATCTCACAATTTGCTATAACATTTCTAAGCAGCAGAAACTGGCTTTTTATGGCTAAACATCTACATAATATTCCTCCAAAATGCTAAAAAAAAAAAAAAAAAAAAGATTAAAGCAAACAAAAAGGCTATATGTAATGAGTAATATTCAATGTCTGCTTTGCTTACACAATAGCAATGGTGTTGCTATAAACAGACAGAATTTAATTACAGTTGAATTAACTATTTATTTAAAGTTACCTTGTTACAACATATTATTCATTCATTCATTCATTTTCTTTTCGGCTTAGTCCCTTTATTAATTTGGGGTCGCCACAGCGGAATGAACCACCAACTTATCCAGCATATGTTTTACGCAGCGGATGCCCTTCCAGCTGCAACCCACTGTGAAACATCCATATACTCATACACTATGGACAATTTAGCTTACCCAATTCACCTGTATCGCATGTCTTTGGACTTGTGGGGAAAACCGGAGCACCCGGAGGAAACCCACGCCAACACGGGTAGAACATGCAAACTCCACACAGAAAGGCCAACTGACCCAGCCGAGGCTCGAACCAGCAACCTTCTTGCTGTGAGGCGATCGTGCTACCCACTGCACCACCGTGAGGCCCTACAACATATTAGTTCAGTATTTTTCTGGGCAACTAATCAACTATGTGCTGGTAAAAATGAAAAAGCATCATTGTTCAAGCATGGTTGTCATATTTATAATTGCTTCTTTAGCTTTCACTATTTTATTGTACTTTAAAAGTTCTTTCATGACTTCAAAGGGAAAAAGTTTTCACTTTAGTAAATTAAATCTCAAATTCAAGGCACCTCAAAAACATGTCATACATTATTTCTGCTGAAAAGTAAAGGACAGTTATAATAAAAAGTATAGTCCTTTGGTATATTTTTCTTTCACTTAACAACCTGCACTCCAGGAGAACTCTGGGTTCCTCTTTCATCCACAGATTACGGCTCTCGGCTCTCCGTCATTTTAAACAGCCAGATTGATGGAGATGATTGGCAGGCACCACTCAAACGTTCACCCCTGGAAATAAGCTCAAAAAAGGCAAGTTCGCCATGTGCAAATTTGGAAAAACAAACCCAAAGTAATTTCACTTGCGAGTGAAAGAGGGAAAAAAGAAAGCAGTATGTAAGTGTGAGCTGATAACAGGGCAATCCAGCAAGACAAGCTGTAGAGAAAGCTCAGGCCAATCACATTTGTGTGAATTCTGGGTGATTGAGATGCCTGAAGACTCTCTTTAAATAATGCAGTGAATTAGTTGAGACGATGGCCGCAAGCTTTCTCCCAGCATTTATTTCAATGAAGCTGGGTCAGGCTTGTCAACCACAGATTAGTCTCTGTTGTCCAATAACATGCTCACTGCTTGGGAAAAGAACAGTTCGACAACATGTTTCTGACCCTGCAGGGGTTTAGAGTAGAAGTGGGATGTTGTTCAGTTTGGGAGACAGCTTGTTGATGCATAAATTAATGGTTAACGTAGGCCTTTATCACATGTTAGGGCTGTGCAGATAAAGTAGTTGTTATGTAATGTCATATTATTTTACATACTATTATTTTCTAATAATTTTGAAACTATTAGAGTTTTACAACTACTAGAATGGCAATTGTTGTCATTCTAATCATTAATTTAAGACAATTTTAGTCACAACATTTTTATATTACATTTAAAAGTTTAATATGAGATTTTCAGACTAAGCTTCAGATGTGGTCAAATTTCATGAAGCCATTATCCTAAAAATGTTATATATTTTTGAAAAATGTAGCCTGTTGTTATGTACAAGTTTCTAGACCGCCTATAAAGGTGTGTACGTTGTTTTTAAATGTTTGAAAGACATGTCTGAAGTAAAGTTATGTTATATAGGTTTTATTTTAACAAAGGTATTAAATGACAAAATTTAAAAACTGTCAAAATGACTTCTGCAGTTTTAGTGTTAACAACTTTATATAAAAAAAGAAACATAGTAACCATTTTTTCCACATAACTGTAAAAAAATTCACTGACTGTGCAGATTTTCAAGGTTTTTATTAGCCATTTGTCATCACCATGGTTTTTAATAATTCAAAATATAATATAGTACTTTAACAGATTAAACAAATTCTGTTTTGACGTTGGAATTGGCAAAAATAATAATAATAATTTAAAACTTGTATCAATCAATCAATCAATGCAGGCCTGACTACTCTGTAAATCAAAATATCATATGTATGTAAACTGTTTTTAGGGCGATGTGGTGGTGCAGTGGGTAGCACAATCGCCTCACAGCAAGAAGGTCACTGGTTTGAGCCTCGCCTGGGTCAGTTGGCATTTTTGTGTGGAGTTTGCATCTTCTCCCCATGTTCGCGTGGGTTTCCTCCGGGTGCTCCGGTTTCCCCCACAAGTCCAAAGACATGCGGTATAGGTGAATTGAGTAAGCTAAATTGTCCGTAGTGTATGTGTGTGATTAAGTGTGTATGGATGTTTCCCAGTGATGGGTTGCAGCAGGAAGGGCATCCGCTGCATAAAATATATGCCGGATAAGTTGGTGGTTCATTCCGCTGTGGCGACCCCAGATTAATAAAGGGACTAAGTCGAAAAGACAATGAATGAATGAATGAATGAATGAATGTAAACTGTTTTATTGGACATGAAAAAACTTACCGGAACACTTTGAAACTGTATAGCTCTAAATTATTATATTAAATAAATAAAATGTGAACTGTTCTCCAGTATTGTTCCTGCAACTTTGCCATTTTCCTGTGCAGTTTAACACATATTATCATACAACAATCTATGCTAATGCCTTTCTTCTTTTGAGATTTATATATAAGAACTGAAAATGTGGTATATTTTGATTGTCTCATATTTAAGTTTACTATCATTACTCTGACCTAGATTGCATTTCAAATACCTAGATAATGTCCGTGATTTATTTCCAATGCGAGAGCTTTTCAAGATACCAGAGGTGTAGAGCCAAGATAAAAATGGCCTATGCAATTGGAACAAGCTGGCCACAAATTGAGCTGTCTAAATCTCAAACATGCCATGATTAATCTGTTTGGTTAAAAAGGTGTAGATTTGCATGGCAGCAGAGACATAGAGTGAAGAGGACAAAAGTGCTCTTAGCTTTCTTCGGTGGGTAGTATGTAAGTAAATGTAAGGCGAGGAAATGGAAAATGAGAAAAATTAGCAGTCTCTCTGTTAGTTCTGTTCAAGCTGCGTATTGCTAGTCAGGTAGCAGGTGTTCCCTGAGGACTGAGGTCCTCATTTTTATGACCCCACGGTTTGGTTAATGACCTTGATTTAAACTGCAGGGTGTTCTTGGGCATCTTGTACTGTTCTAAATAGGGATTAATCATTATCACTTTAGCCGTGATTTAGTCAACACGTACTGTTCCACTTCTAGGCAGGGTTGTATCCGCACCCCCTTCTGAAGTTAGATCAAGTTTGACATTTAATAGATGTAATTATCTCATCTTCCTAACATGTGTTCTGTAACAATGTATTCATTCATTGCATGCATACTTTAGTGCAGGGCTTCAATTCAAATGTCAAATTCTGAATTTTGGATTAATTGGTTACAACGTAAACTATATGCATAATAAATAAATAACTAAATAAATTATGCCTTATGAATTAAAAAATACATTAATAGCAAACGCAAGCTTACTAAATCAATACATTTAAGTGTCAGCAATTGTAAAGAACAAAACAAAACAAGAAGTAAGTTTCTGCATTTGAGTTTATTTGCAAAAATTTGTACAAATATTTTTTTCATATATTTATGTTGTGTGTTGAAAGAAAAAAAAACATGATTTATGGAAATTGCTAAAACATGAGATTTTTGGTAAATTTCTGAATAATGTTTTGAGTATTAAAGAAAAGTTTTTGCAAAAATAGCAAAAAAAAAAAAGTGATTATCTGTTCTGGCAAATTAACTTTTCATTTGACACTTCCACTCTAGGGCCTCACAGTGGCGCAGTGGGTAGCACGTTCGCCTCACAGCAAGAAGGTCGCTGGTTCGAGCCTCGGCTGGGTCAGTTGGCGTTTCTGTGTGGAGTTTGCATGTTCTCCCTGTGTTGGCGTGGGTTTCCTCCGGGTGCTCCGGTTTCCCCCACAAGTCCAAAGACATGCGGTATAGGTGAATTGGGTTAACTAAATTGTCCGTAGTGTATGAGTGTGAATGGGTGTGTATGGATGTTTCCCAGAGATGGGTTGCAGCTGGAAGGGCATCCGCTGCATAAAACATATGCTGGATAAGTTGGCGGTTCATTCCGCTGTGGCGACCCCAGATTAATAAAGGGACTAAGCCGAAATGAAAATGAATGAATGAACTTCCACTCTACAGAATTCTAAATATCTCACTACACATGAAATTCATTTGTGCAGGAGCAAAAAATATGTATAGCCACCTCTTTGTCCAATCATCTTTGAGAACTGTTTTGTCTCTGTCAACTTTTCTTTTCTGTAAAATGATATCCTCACCCATTCAATCGCTCACTGCCGTGATGAGTGTTGTCTGATTATTCTGCAACAACATACATCATACACTTACTAGATGACCTATCAACAATGTCCCTTAAACACAATCAGAGGTGGGTCTGGATTTAATTCTATATGGTTCGGATACAGACCTGAATCAGAAATTTGAGAAATACCGCTTTAGTGTTTCACTTCTAATATGCAAAAACTATATAATGTACACTCACCTACCACTTTATTAGGTACATCTCGTACAATACTGGACCTTCTTTTGCCGTTAGAACTGCCTTAATATTTCACAGCATAGACTCAGCTAAGTGCTGAAAATATGTTGGTCCATATTTACATGATGCCATCACTGTATACCCATGATATGAATCTCCCATTGCTCTGTTGGATTTAGTCTGGTGACTCTAGAGGTTATATATGGTGAACTCATTGGCATGTTTAAGAAAACAGTTTAATATGTTTTTAGCTTTGTGACATGGCATATCTTGCTGGGGAAATATATATTCATTAATTAATTATTTTTCTTTTCGGCTTAGTCCCTTTATTAATCTGGGGTCACCACAGCGGAATGAACCGTTAACTTATCCAGCATATGTTTTACGCAGCGGATGCCCTTCCAGCCGCAACCCATCTCTGGGAAACATCAATACACACTCACTCATTCACACACACAAACACACACACACTATGACCCACAACATCCCACTTCTACACTCATACACTATGGCCAATTTTAGCTTACCCAATTCACCTGTGCCGCATGTCTTTGGACTTATGGGGGAAACCGGAGCACCCGGAGGAAACCCACGCGAACACGGGGAGAACATGCAAACTCCACACAGAAATGCCAACTGACCCAGCCGAGGCTCGAACCAGCGACCTTCTTGCTGTGAGGCGATTGTGCTATCCACTGCGCCACCGCGTTGCCCGGAAATATATATATAGGCTGGCTCACAGGATCAAGCGTAGACTTGTTCGTCACTGTAGCCTTTCAGGAATCAGTCTCATGCACTCCATTCCTCCATGACCACCACAGTATCAGCTTGGGATACGGCCTGGTCCAGGATACCTTTGGATCATCTCTTCACAGGTCTAGGATCGCATTGATGGCTCTGCAAATCTGTAGGGACCTCAGGATGAGTATCCCCAGGTGGAAATAGAAAATACAAAAAATATTTAGCGTAGCTGCTGTTCATAGTGTATTTAAACCAGAGAGAAAATGGATTGTTATAGATGAAAATAGCAGTTATATAACAAATATGTAAAGCATATGAGAGTTAAGACAGGAGGAGCACACTAATACATGCGATGCATTGAGAGTATGCTTTACTAAAAAGATAGGTCTTTAGTCTAGTTTTAAACTTAGACAGTGTGTCTGAGCCTCAGACATTATCAGGAAGGCTATTCCAGAGTTTATGAGCTATAAATGAGAAGGCTCGACCTCCTTTACTCGACTTTGCTATTCTGGGTACTACCAGAAGCCCTGCGTTTTGAGATCTTAAAGAGCGGGTTGGATTGTAACGAGACAGAAGGTTAGTTAGATAAACAGAAGATAGATTATTTAAAGCTTTATAGGTAAGAAGCAATATTTTGTAATCAATATGGACCTTAACAGGTAGCCAGTGTAAGGAGGATAAAATTGGGGTGATATGATCATATTTTCTAGACCTGGTAAGAACTCTGGCAGCTGCATTTTGTACTAGCTGAAATTTATTAATAGAAGATGCTGGGCAACCAGCGAACAGAGCATTACAGTAATCCAGCCTAGAGGTCATAAAAACGTGAACTAGCTTTTCTGCATCTGAGATGGATAGCATATTCCGTAAGTTAGCGATATTTCTCAGATGAAAAAAGGCGGTTTTTGTGACATGGGAGATATCATTTTCAAGAGTTAGAATGCTGTCTAATATAACGCCCAGATCCTTTACAGTGGAGCTAATGCTAACTTTGTATCCCTCTAATTGCAATTCAAGTTGTGAGATTTGCTGTGTACAGGATAATTCTGAGTTTAAGAGAAGAAAATTGTTGGTCATCCAGTCTGTAATATCTTTAATACATTCAGTTAGTTTAGACAGTTCAGACAGTCTCATCAGGTTTTGTTGAAATATATAATTGGGTATCATCTGCATAGCAGTGGAAGCTTATGCCATGTCTTCTAATAATGTCTCCCAGGGGTAGCATGTATATTGTAAACAGCAAACAACAGCAAAAATCCTTCCTAAATCATAACACCATCAGCAGCCATTGATATATGGCAGGATGGATAAATGAGTTTAGGTTTTATATCACAAATTCTGACATGGACATCTGAATGTTACACCAGAAATGAAGACTCATCAAGCCAAGCAACCCCCTCCTGTCTTTTGTTGTCCAATTTAGGTGAACCCTTGTAAATGGTAGCATCAGTTTCCTCTTCATAGCTGACAGGAGTGCAAATGGTGTAGCCTACTGTTGCTGTAGCTCAATTGCTTCAAAGTTTGATCTGTTGTGTGTTCAGATATAGACTACTCTTTTTCAGACATCTGTTGTAACAAGTGTTTTTTGAGCTACTGTTGTCTTTCTATCAGCTTGAAACAGTCAAGGTGTTCTCCTCTGACCTCTGAAATCAATAATGCATCTGTTGGACTGCACTGTATATTTTGAGTATATTTTCAGACAATTCTCTGTATACCAAGATATAGTTGTGTGTGAAATTCTTGTAGATAAGTAGTTTCTAAAATATTCTGGCATCGACAACTATGCCATGTTCAAAGTCATTTACAGTAAGTCATTGCTTCATTGATTCATCCATCATAAGTAATAGTAGTATATATATATATATTTTTACATATATTTAAAGCAAAACTGGAATGTGTGGTGTGTGGGGAAAACATGAATACCACACACAATTGGCACAATTATAAAGGTGTGTATGTTTTGCTTTCTTTATACCAACTTCTAAATGTACATCAGGTCACTTTATAATATACTGAATGTCACAGCAAATTCCAGAATACATATGAAAGTGTAGTATTTTTTATAGATTTTTTTTCTATGTTTGTGTTTTCCATATTTACAAATAAAAAAGCAAACAAAAACAAACAAACAAATAAATAAATAAATAAATAAATAAATAAATAAATAAATGAATAAATAAATAAATAAATAAATAAATAAATAAGACATATTCTTGAAAAAACAGAACTGCTCCACTTCTAGACAGGGCCTCATCAGCACCCTCTACTGAAGATGCTTAAGTTTGTTCAAGTTTGTCATTTAATTGGTTAAATTATCTCATCTTATGTGCAACAACATCTGCTCTGTCCTAATACAGTCCCACATCGGCCATTGAAAATATGATTAAGTGACTTCCATTACTCAAAGACATTGTGCACCTTCTGAATAACTCATTTCATCACGCAGTCAGCAACACACCCATATTCTCAGATTGTTTTGCTCATCTATCACAGGAAAGGGAGTGGATTACACCTAATAAAGGTGCTGATGATAGCTGAGACTCGGGTGCTGAAACGGGGTTGTGCTTCCTCAGCTGCGAGCGGGTCGGACCATCTGGATTTGATCTGGATAAGGCTGCAGGACTCTCAGTAATCGCTAGAGTAACTCAGGTAAACTATCACAGATGTGAGATAATTGCAAGGAGCGGGCTTTCAAAACAACATCATTTGGGGGAGTCACAAACCTTCAAGCCTCTGTAGCAGTGAGGCTTATAGGGAAGTGAGAGTGGAAAACATTGCCATAGTAGGTTTTTTTTTAACTTTTAAAGACTTTGAAGGAAATTAAAATGTGTTTATGTCTCAATGCCTTGCTGATTATGGCCATTGCATTGTTCTAAAATTAATACATTGCTGAACAAAAAACAAATCATTAACATGACTGTGCTTGTCTGCTGGTCTCAAAAGATTTGAGATGGTGTCTGTTTCTGGTCCCTTTTTTATTTTATGTATTTATTTAACACTCTTTGTTGTTAGTTTTGTTTTGCATTAAGCCAATTATTTGGCAATACACATGAACTAACAATACATTCATTCACCCGATCCTCGTCTCTGGCACCCAGGTAAGTGACATCTATCATATTCTTGTAAAGGTAATTTTTAAAGAATCTGAAATCCCTATTTCAGAAAAAAATGCTTCTGACAAAAAACTGAATTGTCATTATAATCAATAGAATGTTCATATATTCTACATGGTTTTGAAAGTTCATCATACATTGCACACATTGACACACAAAAAGCATGGCATATACATTACTGCAGTAATTTAGCATACAGTACTTAAACAATAAAATAAAATATTTTACGTGTGCATTCTTGGTCTTTTAAGGCTTAAATGGGCCCTACAAATAAAATCTGGATATACCTAGTCATAGTCGATTAATAGGAGATTAGTACATGGAAATGGGCCTCAGACACCATTGTTTCTTTGTTCTTGAGTAAATTCTACATGTGTAAAACCCCAGTGGACGAAAAGGCCAATCAGAACACAAAACAGACTGTTGCGTAACTCATGGGGTATGCCCTCATCATTTGCATACACTTTAGGTCAGGTTCTGCATCATCCGAACCTGACGAGCAGCTGCGTCATCAGATCACTACCCAAAACACAGACTGAAATGTTCTCTGGCATCATTCCTATGCATGCCTCATGCTGCGTTTGATAAGCCACAACATTTCCTAGTGAGACAACAATAATAATTTTTCTCCCTTAGTAATTTTTACGTTTATTCTGAACTTACTATATATGTGGGACTTTTATTTTAAAAATGGGAGGCACAGATTGTTTAATATGCATTACTGAGCAATAACTTAGTGTTTATCCACAACATATCTTGTGAGCAAAATATGTTAACGTTACTCTGATGGGTTTATATTTGATAGCTGTCTCTCTCCATCTAGGTCAGGGGTGTCCAAACTCGGTCCAGGAGGGCCGGTGTCCTGGAGAGTTTAGCTCCAACCCTACTCAAACACACCTGAACCAGCTAATCAAGCTCTTACTAGATATACTAGAAACGTCCTGGCTGGTGTGTTAAAGCAAGTTGGAGCTAAACTCAGCAGGACACTGGCCCTCCAGGACCGAGTTTGGACACCCCTGATCTAGGTAAAATAAACATCCATTAAGTAAAAAAAGAGTTAACTAGGCATCTACTTTGCTTGATAATATTAGTTGTTTAGACAAATTAAGTATGATTATATTGCCTGTGTCCAGCGTACG
>CAIGQW010052626.1:239834-258786 GCA_903798125.1 Danio choprae | reverse complement strand
TGTGTGTGTGTGTGTGTGTGTGTGTGTGTGTGTGTGTGTGTGTGTTGCACGTCAGAGCAGACCGCATTAATATTCATAAACGATCCAAATATGGTCAATTATGGACCTTCTGATTCTAGGGGTATTTTATGGGTTAATAAATGTAATATAACATAATGTAATGTAATATAACATATAAAACCATTTCTGGAGACTTCCCTAAGACATACCTACTATGTAGATATCAGTGAACAATTGAACTTATTGAATCATAGCAGTATATGACACCTTTAAATGTGCAACAGGAGATCTTGGAAAATGTAATGTAAATCATAAATTTTAGGCTAATTTGCTTAAATCATCAAATTGTAAAGACCAGTTACACCAACAAAGTGAATGAATCATGTTTATGTTGAAGTCTCAGGCCAATAAATGAGAATTAATGCCACACATAAACTCTTACAAAGCAAAAACATTCACCTTTTATTCATTAATACATCTCTCACTTACGTAGATCCTTACATACTAATGTCATTTCTTATTCATGTCCCAATACAGATTTTTGTATTAAACAATTAATCTGATGTTTCTTTTGTCCACAGTATCACTTTCTATTTATTTTTGTTATTTTAGTTTGACTAAAAAGTCTCTGTTTATGTAAAGATCTTAAATATAAAAACAAACATTGAATTCATTATTTTTCCTTTGGCTTAGTCCCTTTATTCATCAGGGGTCGCCACAGTGGAATGAACCGCCAACTTATCCAGCATATGTTTTACACAGCGGATGCCCTTCTAGCAAGAACACAGTACTGTCAAACATTCATACACACTCAATCAAACACATATATTCATTCATTCATTCATTTTCATTTCGGCTTAGTCCCTTTATTAATCTGGGGTCGCCACAGCGGAATGAACCGTCAACTTATTTAGCATATGTTTTACGCAGCGGATGCCCTTCCAGCTGCAACCCATCTCTGGGAAACATCCATACACACCCATTCACACACATACACTACGGACAATTTAGCTTACCCAATTCACCTATATCGCATGTCTTTGGACTTGTGGGGGAAACTGGAGCAACAGGAGGAAGCCCACACCAACACGGGGACTTGAACCAGCGACCTTCTTGCTGTGAGGCGACAGTGCTAACCACTAAGCCACCGTGTCGCCACATTAGATTCAAATCTAAATTAAAAAAATCCATCAAATCTGATGTATACTTTAAGAGTATTTTAAACTAGTATCTGAACCTTTTCAGTTTTCAATTTATGCTTAGAATTATTATTATTAAGTTGTATATTTAGTTGGTGACCTGCCTATAGTGAACTTGAGAAGACCATATTCGACCAGACCAATGTCAGCTATTAGCATGAGTAAGACATTAAACATAATTCAGAGAAAAGATACATAATAGTAATTTCAAGAACAATTTGAAGGTTCACTGGGTGATGAGAACAAACAGCTCAAGAACATTCCAGTTCTGATTAAACATAGGTCAGGCCAGGTAAAGTAAGCAGTCACATCTTGCCGATTCTGCAATTCTAATACAGTATTACATTATGAATTCAAAACTAAAATCATCTTGTGAATATCTTGGCAATGTCTACGTAAACTTATTATTTCACCAGAATATCCTCCACAAAGCAATTAGAAAAGAAAAGCAAAATCACATCTAAACAGGTGTTTAAAAATAAAGGCCATTTTGATGAAATGTGTTGCAATACACCAATTACAGTCTCGCAATCACTTTTTCTCTTTCTTTCAATTTATCCCTAGAATATCCTTTTCCTATCAGCGTGAGAGAGGTTTAGAGCATTTTCTCTGATCATGTTAAAACAGACAGCATGTGACAGCAGGGGATGAAGATTCAATATGATCGGTGAGAAAACCAGTAGGAGAAACCAAGACGGTTGGATTCAACCCATGTGCGTTCGCGAATATTTTCTATAATTGTAAATAATTGGTTGCTTTGCAGAGAAGTGACACCGATGCCAAGTAATACCAGGCTACATGGTTGGATATTCTAACTAATTGGCTCTTTAAAACAGGCTAGGCATTTTTAAGGTCCTTAAATTGGTCCTCTTCCCTTCAGAGAGCAGTTTGAGTGCCAAAACTAATTAGACCATTGCTGATTGTTTAGAAACCCAGAGCACACTAAGGCAAACCAGACGTCAGAGAAAGAAGCGGAGCCAGAAACTGACTTGCCGCAGCTCAGCTGGGGAGGGAAGCAAAATGTTGCTTATTAGGTACGAACTTAGAAAAGGATTCACAGCAAGGCCCAAAGAGCTGTTACAACATGTGCTGGGCAAGACTTAAAACCAAACACGTTACTCTTTAATGTGCGTGTATGTGCCCTGCATAGCCTTGATTTCTCTCTGCTGTTGTCTTGCTTTCTTGTTTTTCGATTCAGACTGAGTACGTTCAGCACAAACACTGTATAACAGCTACTGTATGCGAAGTATTACAGTAGATGATAATATCTGCGTTTACCTGGCATTCTCACTTTTCTCCTAGGCTTTAACGGCTTCTTGACCTCTGACCTGCTCTCTCATCTGCGATTGATGGTTTCTCTGTTTCCATTTATTTCTAAAATTACCACACATATTATTCACAGCCTGCTGCAGTCGGAGTGAGGAAATTTTCCAGTGTTGTTTTAACTAAACGTATTTCCCCTCACTAATTTCTCACAGATGCCGTTGTAGGCGGCTCTCAGATGACAGAACGTTGATTCATTTTGAAGACTGCTCATCTTACAGAAACCCTGTTAGGTTGCATTTTTATTTGTTTATTTCTTCTTCTTTTTTTATGTTGTCATTCTTCCAGTCATACCAATGGAAATCTGGATTTGCCTTGGAGTCAAAACACAAAACCGGTAATTGTGGGAAATTTTTGCACATATTTCACAATCACATTTCAAATCAAAATAATGAGCAATAATGTTGCAGTAAAGACAAATGAACTGAAGTTGCAGATCTCTTTGTGACTGAGAAGTGCAGTCAAACTTACAGGCGGGAAAATGCATTGCTATATATGAAATAAATAATATTATAATATGTTTGTTTATTAATTAGTTTTTTTTGCTGGTTTATTCATTCATTCTGAGGTGTAAACAAACATATAAGCACCAAAACACAATAAACCATACTGTATTAAATCATATTTACTTGTTTAAAGTAACTTTGTGTGAGACACAAAGTTGCCGTTGAAATGTGAAGTTAAAAATAGAAGCTAACAAATCAAAAGTGCATGCTATAAAGCCAAAATAAGGTATTAAAAAAATAAAGTCAACATTTATTCATTCATTCATTTTCTTTTCGGCTTAGTCCCTTTATTAATCAGGGGTCACCACAGTGGAATGAACCGCCAACTTATCCAGCATATGTTTTACGCAGCAGATGCCCTTCCAGCTGCAACCCATCACTGGGAAACATCCATACACACTCATTCACACACATACACTACAGACAATTTAGCTTGCACAATTCACCTATAGCGCATGTCTTTGGACTTGTGGGGGAAACTGGAGGAAACCCACACGAACACGGGGCGAAGAAGCAAACTCCATACAGACATGCCAACTGACCCAGCCGAGACTTGAACCAGCGACCTTCTTGCGCCATGCACCCATCAAAATTTCAAATATTAGAATTTAAAAAATAAAGAAATGAAGCTGCAATTGTGAGAATTACGTTTTTGTTAACAACTTTATTAATTTGTTTGTTTGTTTATTTTACTTTGAACTTTTTTACTTTTAATTTCTGTATTTTTATTTTTTACAGTTGTAAAAGACTTATAAAAAGCACAACCTTTTTATTTTTTACAGAAAGAAAGAAAGAAAAAAAGAAAGAGATCTGAGTATATATCACCACCACAACATAGTTAACCAAAATAAACCAATATGAATGGGAATACACTCTTGTGTGCACTGAAAAAGAAAAAGAAAAAAGAAAGTACATGCCTACAACAGAATGTGTTATAGTACACTCCAGATCACATATAAAAGCTGAAAGGACATTTCTCAGGTACAGAAAAAGCGAGAGAGAGAAAGCGAAGGACCAAGAGCTAGAACAAGCCGGTGTCCTAGTAGCCTCATTCTCCCTACTAGTGGAGCATGTCCCAACTGTTGTCAATTTATCAATGTAACGTGCACTAGTGGGCACAGTTTGAGCCTCCATTAGGGCAGGTGCCTCCATCCATCTTCGCCTCACTCTCTTACTCTACCTTGTCAGGGGAAACTAAATGGGGCTTTTGAAGAAATGTAAACAACCCTCAGTGGACGATCATTGCGTCCAGCCCTCAGCAGATGGGAGAAGTTTCGGCTGCTTGTGTCAGGCTGCTGATGAAAGGATTTTAGGAGCCTACGGATGTCTTTTGTCCCGTCAAAGCATTTTTCTTGGTGCAAATTTTGTCGTTTGTTTGCTACATTGTGCTGACATTTGAAGTATGTAATGACCTCTGTGGGTCAATTTGAATGCTTTGTGAGAATCTATGATGTGAAAAATAACTATAAATTAACAATTGCTTGTAGTTTGTGATATTTTATATTAATTCATTACATTTATTAAATTACCTTCAAATTAAATTTTGGGACCCTGATCTCTGCTTAGACAACTTTCAGTGTTAAAAAAGTTTAACAAAGTGACTTTTTTGGTAGTATAACTACCAATACATAGTATTGTACGAGTTTGGTCACTTTTTCAGTTGTTTTATGTTCATTTTGATCATTACACACTGTTTAACTACATATGTTTTTACATTTATTTAACCTTTTCCCTTTTGAATTTCCTTATGGTACCTTTACCTCTGCTTCGACAATGTTTGGGGCTGAAAAGTTTAACATCTAGTAGTTTGAAAAGGATATAATATGATACTGTGCACTGTAAAAATATCAGAAAACAGTTTACCAAATTTTACAGTTTAGCAGTTTACCAAATTATGTGATTATTTTTTTTTTATTTATGTTTTTGAATTTCATTATGGGACCTTGATCTTTCTTCTATCAACCTTTATTCATTAGAAAAAAGTCACTTTTATCAACAATTTTAATAGTTTAAAATTGAGTTGATGTTGTAAATTATGGTACAAATACCTTGTAACAAACTGCCAGTACATTTATTTATTTATTTGTTATTTTACAGACTTATTTCCCTATATATTATTTCTGTTACAAGTTTATGATGTTTAAAAGGGATGCTGTAACATTTAGGTGAGACAAGTAATGTGTGCGACAGATCAGAGATGAGGCAGGAATCGGTTCTAAGTTTAAGCAGTTTTAACTCTGTGGTTTAAACAAAAGATATGACAATAAAAAAGGGAAAAAATAAATAACCATTTACAATATTCTTTATAAATAAAAAAATTTGTGTAACCCAAATCAAAAAAATCTAACATCTAAACTAGGTGACAAAAAATCAATTATGAAAATAAAACCGATATCTTCAGTGTACACAACTCCGACCTAAACTAATTAAAGTACAACACTCAAAATTACACAAATGGCAAAACACTCAAGGTAATTAACAAAATCAAGCTAAACTAAGACAAACCTAACAACAACTTCATATTGCTCAGCTGAGTATCATGCAACAACCATCAAAGCAGTTACTTAAAGCCAACGAAGTTCAACAAGTATTTTTGAATTACTTCATAAAAACTGAAGTAATAAATCACCAACTAAGCATGACAAACACAGCCATGTGGAGCAAAAAGGTACACCAAGGCAGAGCGCACACCACACACTGATCTGGCAGACCTTTAAATCCTCGTGGCTCGTCTAGGGATTGGTGGAACTGGCACAGTCATAACGATGATGGACAGTTAATTGAACCAATAAACAACCTAAGAGTCGAGTGAGAACGGAGAGAGGAGGGTGAGAAAAATAAATACACATTAAACTAATGTGGAACAACAACTTCTTATACATTTTATTATTTCAAACTACTAAAATGTCAATAAAAGCCACTTTGTTAAACTGTAGAGTTGAATTTTGAAAAACCCATGCGAACACAGGGAGAACATGCAAACTCCACACAGAAATGCCAACTGACCCAGCCAAGGCTCGAACCAGCGACCTTCTTGCTGTGAGGCGACAGCGCTACCCACTGCACCACCAGTAGTTTTATTTTGGATATAATTCCTTATAGAATACATTTTTAGAATACAGTCATGGCCAAAAGTTTTGAGAATTACATAAATATTGGAAATTGGAAAAGTTTCTGCTTAAGTTTTTATAATAGCAATTTGCATATACTCCAGAATGTTATGAAAAGTGATCAGATGAATTTCATAGTTCTTCTTTGCCATGACAATTAACTTAAAAAAACTTTCCACTGCATTTCATTGCTGTCATTAAAGGACCTGCTGAGATCATTTCAGTAATCGTCTTGTTAACTCAGGTGAGAATGTTGACGAGCACAAGGCTGGAGATCATCATGTCAGGCTGATTGGGTTAGAACGGCAGATTTGAGATGGTAAAAGGAGGGCAATGCTTGAAATCACTGTTAACCATGGTGACCTGCAAAGAAACGCGTGCAGCCATCATTGTGTTGCATAAAAATATCTTCACAGGCAAGGATATTGTGACTACTAAGATTGCACCTAAATCAACAATTTATAGGATCATCAAGAACTTCAAGGAAAGAGGTTCAAATCTTGTTAAGAAGGGTTCAGGGCGTCCAAGAAAGTCCAGCAAGCTCCAGGATCATCTCTTAAAGAGGATTCAGCTGCGGGATAAGAGTGCCACCAGTGCAGAGCTTGCTCAGGAATGACAGCAGGCAGGTTTGAGTGCATCTGCATGCACAGTGAGGCAAAGACTTTTGGAAGATGGCCTGGTGTCAAGAAGGGCCTGGTGTCAAGAAAGATGAGCACTACTGTCAGTCCTGTGTCGTGCCAACAGTAAAGTATCCTGAGACCATTCATGTGTGGGGTTGCTTCTCATCCAAGGGAGTGGGCTCACTCACAATTTTGCCCAAAAACACAGCCATAAATAAAGAATGGTACCAAAACAGCCTCCAACAGCAACTTCTTCCAACAATCCAACAACAGTTTGGTGAAGAACAATGAATTTTCCAGTACGATGGAGCACCGTGCCATAAGGCAAAAGTGATATCTAAGTGGCTCGAGGACCAAAACGTTGAAATTGTGGGTCCATGGCCTGGAAACTCCCCATAACTTAATCCCATTGAGAACCTGCCTTTGAAACATATGAAGTGCTTGTAATTATATCTCAGTACATCACAGAAACAACTGAAACAAAGACCTAAAAGCAGTTTAGCAGCAAAATTTGTGAAAACTAATATTTGTGTCATTCTCGAAACTTTTGGCCACGACTGTACACTAAAAATCCTCATAAAGGTCATTTGCTATTACATCCCTGTTTGTTGTTACCTTAATTTTTTTTGTTTGAGATGTGCTTTGCATGTCTTCCGTCCAAAAAGAAGCCGATAGGTTCCTGCAGTTGAGTTGATGTCACACCTTGTCTGGTCTCATGGTCGCCAAGTACACTGTCAGAAATAAAGGTACACAATCTGTCACTGGGGCGATACCTTTGCAAAAGGTACATTTTTGTTCCTGACAGGTCCTTAAAGGTAAATATTAATACATAAAAAGTTAAAATGTGTACCTCATAGATAGGTACAAAAGTGAACCTTAAAGATACTAAAGTATATCCTAAAGGTACTCCCCCTGTGACAGATTTTGTACTTTTATCTCTGAGTGTGTAGAGTGCCCACCAGACACACTAGAGGGCACTCTACACAGCATATCTGCCACTGAACTGGACTACACATCCCATAATCCTCAGCACCTCACACCTGATGTTCATGAACTTTGATTACACACACACACACACACACACACACACACACACACACACACACACATAGACAGACAGACAGACAGACAGAAAGCTGAAGGACATCACTGATTACATAGACTATATATACACACCACTCACACATACAACAAGGCTATCCAAGCACAGCTTTAATTTAATCTACAGTCAGATAAAGTTCAATACAGGAGCAAACAGAATCATGTAGACAATCCAAAAAGAGTAAATGTTGGTGAAAAGTTCAAGGCAGGTGGCAAACACTAGTATAAACAAACAAAACAATAGTGGTGGGCAGAGCGAGGCTTCATGAAACACTGAAATAGTCTAATCAAACGTGTCGAGGCTTTGAAACGTTATGAAACCTATCTCTCCTAGTGGGCATTTTAAGTATTACTCATAAACAACTTTAACAAAATAAATGTTAACGTGAATTGAGAAACTATACCCCAAGTTGTTTTGACGAGACATCAAATGATTTAGTGGAGTGGTTAAAGTTCTTCACTGGCAATCAGATGTACTGGGTTTGAATCCAGGATGTGTCAGTGTTCGTCCGTGTCATCCTTTGTTTTCGTCATGTGATTCCTTTGTCCTGTCTTTCCCGCCACCGTCAGTGTTCATTTGTCCCACCTGTGTTCATCCCTTGTGCGTCATTAGTTTAATCATCCTCTTGTCAATTTATACCCTTTCGTCTGTGTCCATTGTCGTCCGGTATTTTGGTTACTTTGGTTGTCTCGTCCTGTCGTCCTTGTCCCGTCTACCTGTATCCCCTTTGTATCCCCAGTAAGTGTTTTGTTAATAAATCCGTTTTTTTACTATATCCCGTGTTCGTCTCATCATGTCTATCGTCAACAAAGGAGCGTTACAGGATGAAACAATTATTCATATTATTAGTCCTTTAAAATTTGATATTTTATTGCTCCGTTCTCGTGTGTTTTGTTTTAACATAAGTCTGACATCCGAAATAAGTTTTTATGAATAAATGTGTTATTTGGTCGTTTGGTCTATTAATGGTCTATTAATATTAATTTGGTCTATTAATAAAAGACATTAAGTGACAAATTCTGAATGCTTTTACAAGCCAAGATTCGAACTCTGCTCACTTGCAGCACAGTTCCATTATGCCTGTACATGGTCCACTCAGCTACGAGATATTATGGTTTTGTTTTAGACCCTGTCAATCAAAGGCAGATTCACCAGCTCTTGGAATGCTTGTGTAGTTACTGATCCTTTCGAAACATTTGTGATTCGAGATCTCGACAAATGTCAGTTTCGTGTCAGCCATCCCTACAAAACAAAAAGTCAAAACACAGCTAGGCAATACAGGAAAAACGCTTTGTGATGATCAATATACAGGGAAACAAGACTCAACCACTGTGTGTGAGTGGTGTGTGTGATATATGTGTGTATATGTATATATATATATATATATATATATATATATGTGTGTATATATGTATATATTCAGCTGTGTGTGTGTGTAATCAAAGTTCATGAACATCAGGTGTGAGGTGCTGAGGAATATGGGATGTGTAGTCCAGTTCAGTGGCAGATGTGATGCTTAGAGTGCCCTCTAGTGTGTCTGGTGGGTACTCTACTTGGTGACCTTGACACCTGGTCATCTGACTCTGGGCTACATATAAAGTCTCTTTCACCACGTCTTGCTTTAACTTTGCTTTATAATTTCAAGTGTTAAGTTATAAAGCAAGTGTTTAATCGAAAGTTGCCTGTTAGAGTTGAATACAGTAGTGTGTAAGGCATTCTAGCTAACTTTTCTGAAATACTGACCATTGCTTGTGACTGACTTTGATATTTAAATTATTGTTTGCAGATCATTGTAAATAGCTGTACATAGATATAATAATTTAGAAACATAGGGGGTTTGGTGCCATTTCTTTTTTTTAAGGAATATTTTATTGATTGTTTTCGGACAGGTGGTTAAAGATTGAAGTTTCTATTTACTATTTTTGGTTTATTTATATTTTTTATTGTGTATTTTTATTTTATGTATTTTAAGATGAATTGGATTATTATGTTGGCCTTGTTAGCTTCTGAAGCACCATGTTCAGTTAAAACCATTGTTTTGAAAAAAAAAAAAAAATACTTGTCTGCCCTAAAACACCAATAACATGTGGTCATCCCTTTCAAGTTGCACTATCATCCTAGAGGGAGTGGCAGAACACTTACTGATGTTCAAAAGTCGAAGAATAAATCTTCCATAATACAATTCAAAAACAAATAGGAATTTGGAGCTATATGCAGAGCTATTTGTTAATTAATGCTTTTCCCTGCGGCCTCTTCATAGTATGTAACATTAGATTTCACTTTGTCTTTAGATGTCAAGACTGTGAGGGCATTGCAGTGTTCAAGGAAGACTGAATTTCCAATGAAAAAAAGAAAAAGCATTGTCCTTTCTATTCCTTATTATTAAGTTTCTTCGGAGGATTTTTACCCTTGGGCTCCTCTCCATTCATTTCGCTACACTCAACGCTGTGCAGTCAGGGGTAAATATAACAAGCTTTTAATTAAAACAGAAGAAATTAAACTAGGGCGAGGTAGATTAATTTAAATCTCTGGGATGACAGACTCGTCACCAGCGCTGGGCCTTGTCAGGAGAACAAACCACATGTTTTGTTTTTATTTTACTCTCCAAATTGACCCTTGTAGCAATGATGGGGGTCGTGCTGAAGAGAATAGATGGCTCTTTTGCTCCACAATCCAGCACGGTCCTGCTTGCTAACTGCGTGTGCGTCAACAGCCTGGAGATGAAGTTGAGCTAATGATGATTTGAAGATCATCTCACATGCAGCAAACCAACTGAAGGCGTTATGCCCTGCCATGTCACAGAGCATGTCCTGGTTATTTCTGTTTTGATATCATTCAGCCCTTAAAAAAATGCTTGATATGTTTTGTTATGTCATCATGGATTGGGTTTAAAGAAGGTTTGCATGAGTTTTGCATGGGTTTTGCTGAAGGTTTGCGTGAGTTTGCGTGAGTTTTGCTTAAATTAAAGTTTTCATTTCATTCCATGTTCTTTGTAAAGGGAAATTTTACTTAAGAATAGCAATTTACTACTTTAGTCATCTTTAGGCTATCCAGTATGTAGGTGACTTTTATTTCCACAAAATGCTGATTAAAATGTATTTGTTTAATTATTTACTTAATAAGACAGGGGCTTGATACATTGGTATGACATAAACCAGGCAGCAAATAAATGAATGGATGAACAAACAAATCATAACAAAAATGATAACATTTAGTATAGGGACCAGTATTTTACTATTTACTAGTTTTTATTTATTATTACTTATTAGTGTTATTTATTGACTTAGTCCGTATAACATATTCTGCATGATTATATTCAACACCCCAAACCAAAATCTAAACTTAACTACTACTTTATGAATTAACTATTATTTAGAAGTCATTGTTAATAATTTGTTAATAGCAAGAATGTAACTGAAGAATTGGACGAAGCACAAGAGTTTATATGTGTAACAATCCAATATTAATTCTTCTTTTGAAAACATCTGAATCCAAATAATTAATATGCATTCAATAATAACCTTGCTAAAGACTGTAATGAAGACTAGTCCACTGATCCTACTATTGGTAGGGTGTCAAGCTATGTGTGTAAGTGTGCTTGCGCTCTTTATTATGGTTTCTTATGTGTTGAGCAAGCATTATGTTGAGCAAGCAGCTACTGCACTGTAAAATGGCTGGGTTGTTTTAACCCAAAGTTGGGTCAAATATAGACAAAAACAACCTTGGGTATTCATTTCAGTTACACTTTTTAACCCAACAGTTGGGTTTGTTCATATTTGACTCAACATTGGGTTGTAACAACCCAGCATTTTTTTTTCTTTTTGTGTAGCTTGTGTCACTGAAATGGTTAATGGTTTTTCAAGAGCTCCTGCCTTGTCTCTGGTCAGTAGTGGTGAAAATTTAACAGTGGTCTGAGGAAGGAAAAACTGCAAAACAGCAACATGGTTTTTGGCACTTAAGACTCACTGATGCACAAGGGCAAAAAAGGGTATCCCATGTGGTCAGACCCATCAGAAGGTTTACAATGCCACACGGTAATGATAGTTATAAGACACAGAGTATCACACTTCACTGCATTTGAACCTGCACAGAACCCCTGTCCACTATTGTAAGTGCATACACTCTCAGGGAAAAAAAGGTACAAAAGCTGTCATTGTAGCAGTAACTTTTCAAAAGGTACATGTTTGTATCTAAAGTGTCCATAGTGGTAGCTTAAAAGCAAATATTAGTACACAGGGGCTATAACTAACTTTTTGCCAAACCTGACAATAGGAGGTGACAATAGAAGATTTACCAGCCCAATTTTATTTTCAAAATTTTTAATTGATTCAATTTAGATTTTTAAAAAAATCAATACTATGCTAAAGGAATATATTTGCAGATAACTTTATAAAAAAGGTCTATTGCTTTATAAAATATCATCCAATATCATCACACACCCCTGGCATACATCCTCACTGGCATGGTACTGTCTTTTGAAATAATCTGCTATAGACCTCTTCAAATTTGTGCTTTAACACTTGTGTTTTATCAGATGTGCAGCCGGTGTACATTATCTAATGAACGCACAGCTAGAGAAAATACAGGTAGGAAGGGGTCGAATTAAACCTGACTGGTCAACAAAGTACATGATCTCTAAAAATCATGACTGTGGTTCACACTAAATATTTAGTAATTCATAAAAGTTTCACCCACCAACTGGCAACTAGAAATGCGTCATATCACCAACGCTTAAATTTACTCACATTTAGCACATGGTGAGTGTTCATTTTAAGCCCTGTTTGTACATATATTGGAACCTAAAAGTGCTAAACTGAACCTTTTGAAAAGTTACAGCCTCAGTAATAGCATTTGTACCTTCATTTCTGTTATGTACACAATCGTTACATGAGCGACAGAACTAATGTTTGGTTCAATAACCAGTTTTATTTCATTTAATTTCACAAGAATATGTATGCACATGCATGTATGCACCATGTATGTGTGCACCATTTATTTGTAAAAACGATGGGAGATGGTGGCACTGTGGGATGATATCAAGCTGGTGGTGGAAGTGTTATGCTCTGGACAATGTTCTGCTAGAAAACTCTTGGCAGGCCAGTTCTGTTTTGGCAACATGCAGAGGACCAACAGCATACTAGGCAGGTGGTCAAAATGTGCATTTTAACACAAAATCTGTAACTACACTGATTTAAGCCTTCTGCTGCATCTGTGTTTGATTCACTAAAAAGAAGCAACTTATTTTGAGTCATTTGTTTGGACGCTGTACTGCACTTTTTGCGTATGCTTTTGATTTTAAAAAAAAGAACTAGTTATTAAGAGTCGTTTGTTCTATAATTGGACCAGATCGTTTACATTGAAAGCTCACTAAAATTACTGGATTAAGTGGTATTTGATCAGGAATTGGACAATAAGGTTGGCGCTGAAAAGTCATTAGTGGTGTTGCAGCAGTACTTTAGTGATGCTGAAAAGTTTGTTAGAAGTTTGTGAACAAAAGTGGATTTTTTTTTAAACAAAAAAGTTCTCAACCTTCAATTAAGGACGAATTGACAATACAAATGGATTATTAGAAACATTTTGCCTATAGAGCTACCTCACCTTGAAAAAATTAAGAATTTTCCGAGACATTTGTCAGGTTTTGTCCTCAGAAACTAGTTTTATTTTATTTTTATTCTCTTTTTTTGCCTTTACTATGACAGTACAATAGCTAGACAGAAGACAGAGCACAAACTCACGAAGCCCGAAGTACAGTGCTGCTGTATGTCAACACACTATTGGTGGCTATTGCTGCTGACGTCCTCACACTCTTGTGTGTAGGACAAATTTTGGTCTCACTTTATATTAGGTGTCTTTAAAACCAATATTCTTACATACAGTTTGCTTACAATGTACTTACTGTGCTCTTGCAAATAATTTTTGCCTCTATTGAGGTGGGATTTGAGAAATGTTAGAGACACGTTTAGTAATATGATTAGGTTTAAAGCTGGACTCACACTGTGCATTTTTGCCACAGTTTGACTGTCTCAAACTAATTTTAAAAATCCTAAAAGATTCATATAAATCCTTAGATACAATCTAGTCTTGGCATGTTGGTTTGAGATTGATGGTGGTTGCAATCAAATTCTTCCTCTGATGAAATTCTGGCAGTGTCAGATGGTTTGAAACATGTTCCTGTAGTGTGATTTCAACTACAAGGACTGTCAAACCGCAAACCAAGAGGAGCACAGAACCTGATGACACAATTAACAGGACAACTTCAAAGCACCTCAGGGAAAATGCTGAAAGTAGTCAGGTTGAAAGAACAGCAGGAACAAAACTTATTGAGCTTTAGATGGAATAAGAGCCTTTGTATGACTGCTTTATCAGGTTGGAGAAAAAGAGCTCTGTAAATACATGTTTTAAATACCTTGTTTTAAAAACATGGGTGTATATTATATGGAATATTCATTTAAATATTATATTTTGGGTGATTTTTTTTTATTGATTTTAAATTTTATTTTGATGGATGACATGAAACTCTTGTGTGTGTCCGTTTTGACCTATCTTGATTATCTTACAGCCTGACATTAACTGAGTATCTTTCAGTAAAGTGTGAAATGGAGCTTATGTCTGCACAGTGGAAGAAGCAATGTCCTTATTGTGTTTTTATTTTTTTACATTGCAGTTATATTTAAATGTCTCTTGTTATATCTGCAAATACATTTCTGTGAAACCACAAATATATTCCTGGGGCTACATTTTGTATGTAAATGTACACTATGGGGTGGATTCCGACAACTTCTGTTCCTTATTGCGCTACTGCTGACCACTTACCTCTGTATGGATGGCTTTTCCATATGGAAGAACTGTTCTAGAAACCAGGTAAAGCAAAATATAAATAAATATCAGGCTGAAAACGTAAACTCTGAAATCATAGTAAAAGCGACAGCTTTTCTTTTCTAGATTGCTTTTTAAAAACACTATCGGTTGAGTTTAGGGAAGGGCGTGGGTGGTTCAGTCAACTAGTTGACAGCAAGTTGATCAGCTAAAATGTATATTGATTTTCCAAATCTAGTGGCTTTGCACAAGAAGAAGATGTGTATATGGTACATATGAGATCATCAAAAATGTACACAGTGCTCTCTAGGGGATTTGCTAAAACAAAAAACTACAAGCAGACGTAGCTCTGGGTACATATATTGCGGGACCAAGAAATGTAGACCTGGGTACATATTCACAATGAGCCTGGGTTGGTTAACTTATCAACAATCTTATCAAACTTATCAACTAACAATCGGTGTCAGTAGTCAGTAGAGAGCGATTTGACTGGTTATTCATCATCAAATCAGAGCATAAGTGTGACGTTGTGAAGTGATGTAGCAAGTAAAGCGGCTGGCTGTAATTTTGCTACATTTGTCAAATATTTGCACAGATGCCGGCACAGAATGCATCTCTCTCGCTTCAGTCAGTTTTCGTTCGTTTGGTTTGTTCACATGCAGCTTTTTAGTCCAGACGTGATCCAATGCAAGGCAAAAAACACAGTGGGTTTCGTTGTTGCTAGATGTTTGGCGTCGGCTTGGTGTATCCCTATGTTTACATGATAACAATGTAGCTGGTAATAGAATAATAATTTGCTTCCAAAATGATCTCCATTTAATCATATCTGAGAAAACCATGGTATTACCTTTGCCAGGCAACTTTTAACTTGCTAGAAAACAGTACCTGTAGGGAGGAGACAACATGCCGTCAACGGGGCACTTATGTAGTATGCCGTGAAAGGTGTATCTTTGCTTTTGTTAAATATCAACTTCGATATAAATGGCCCTGGGAGTAAGTAAGTATTAAACACACACTTTGCTGATAAAGCATTGAAAAACCCTTTAGCAACAACACTACCATCTAACTACAATCTATACTCCCTAAACACATACTATACACAAGCATGATATCATCGTTTTCAAAGACTCACGTTTCTTGGTGTTCACACAGACACAACAATGATGCCATTTCCAAAAACGTCCACTTTGAAACCCACTTTCAGATTTATGAGTTTTCAGGCACAAAAAGGCTGTTGTCTTGTAACAAACAGGCAAAAAGCATAAAATATTTCTGTTTTTGGCTGGAAATATTGTAGTGTAACCGACCCTTTAGTTAATGGCTTGTTAATGGTGAGAACTATTCTTTAAAATAAAGTGTGACCAGGATTTTTAATAGTCCTTTGATTGTAACTTTTCACAATGTACAGACAAAATCCCTATGTCACACTGTATGATCTCAGTTGTCATAACATCAGACTGCCCTTCTAAAGAGGAGTAATAATAATGATAACAACAAGTAGGGTAAGTATTTGAGTTTTGTGTGCATCTCTACTTCAAAGTCCTCTTCCTGTCCCCTCAATCTTACATCAGTGAAGTTCTGACAGTGAATATTGTTTCAGGTTTATAGCCTAAGAACATTCTGTGAGATGGAAATCTAATTATTCGGAACAAGGCCACTGAGTAATGAATTTATCAAGGTTCTGAATATACATTTATGTCTGTCTCTTGATATTCATATACATGTTCTCAGTGGTCAGCATTGAACTGAGAGAATATAGTAGCCTTGTAAACTGGTGGCTTTTTTACCGGAAACCTGTAATATGTGATTGCCATCACCGCAGTTTAATGCAACCCGCTGCTTAATAACAGTTTATCTTCTTGGAGCTCCATCAAGTTTTTTTTTTGTTTTTTTTTCCATGTTGGAGCTGGATTGATTAAAAGAGATTTTGATAAGCATGCATGTATCTGCATGAGCAAACACGAACGACACACTTGCTGCTTCGCTGGGCATTGATTTTCAGTGATTGATGCATCCTGTGCGCTGTAATTGGCAACAGGTGCAATTACAATAGTTTAAAAGTTTTTGGTGTTATTTCCACTGTTTTGCAAACAGGGCACGCAAATAATGACACAATGAATTAATGACATTAACCTCACCAAACTGCTGTGCCTGTCAAACAGCTCATTTTACAAGTCCCTGCTTGCTTGGCGACACTTATTTTGCAAAGCCATGTTTTCAGCAATGGTTTGGAGGTTTTAATTGTTGATTTATTTAAATATTCGTAAAGTAAGGCTGTCTGTTCTGGTCATTTGAATAGCCGAACACGTTTTTGTAGTGCATACTGGAGAAATGATTTGGCTGACACGAGACTTAGAGGTTAAATAGACAATATAATGAAGATTCTCTCATACCTTCTAATCATCTTAATGCTCCGTGTCTTTATCCAACTTTTTTCCACAGAATATTCATTATTTCAGTATCATCTTGCTTAATAATTCATGAGACCCAAATGCAAGTCAATTAGATACTGCTGATTATGACATTGATAATAGCTCTTTTATTGGATAATTTATGGAAATATGAAAGGTAAGGTGGGCCAGGGATTATGACGATCTTTTTCGCTCGACTAATCCGTTTAACCTGGGTTCACTTAACAAAGCTTTTAAAAAGTGAGTCACAACTCATTAAAACTTCTGTATAAAACAAGTAAAACCACTCCAGCGTTGGTTGGAATAAAATTTATTATTTTTTTTTTTTCAGAAATACATTTCAAAGTTTGTTGTTGGTAAGAATTTGTCAACGATTTTGAAAGACTCTTGCAGTCATTATGACTGAATTTTTTTTATGGCATTAACTAATATGTACTTACACTGAAATTAATAATTTGTTACAATGTACTTATTGTATAAATGCATGTTTTTACCTGCATGATTTTATCTATGTAATTACATCTGTAATTATTGTCTGTAATTACATTTATTATTACACAGTTGACAATCCCTTGCATAATTCAGCCTTAAACCAACCTGTACTACCAAACCTGCCCCTAACCTAACCGTATTCCACCTCAATAGCACTCAAGTGTTCTGCAATACATTATGAACACATTAAGTACATTGTATTTAAATTTGAATGTAAGTGCATAGTACTCAAGGCCACTTAATATAAAGTGGGACCTGTTTTTGTGTGTGTGTGTTTGTGTGTGTGTGTGTGTGTGTGTGTGTGTGTGTGTGTGTGTGTGTGTGTGTGTGTGTGTGTGTGTGTGTGTGTGTGTGTGTGTGTGTTTGTGTGTGTGTGTGTGTTTGTGTTGTTTTTGTTGTTGTTTATGTTGTTTTTGTTTAAAAAAATGATGGTAAAAAACACATTTTAATTTGCTGAGATTGAAAACCAGGGTTATTCCATTCATTTTTTTTTCTAAAGTCAAACACTGGTATTGTGTTGTCTTCAGTCAAACAGAAAGTAAGAATGTGAGGCTAATATTTCACATTTATATAATTTTTATAATTTTGAACACTTTCCACAACATCCTTTAGCTAGTGCAAGATGAGCTAAAGTGGTAAAAAATAAATAAAAATAAAAAAAAATAAATAAATATATACATTTTTTAACCACTTTAGCTCATCTTGCACTAGCTAAACGATGGAACGTGTTGTGCAACACATTCCAGATTTTACAGAGATATATATATATATATATATTAGTTTGTTTTTAGTTAGATTTCTGACAACTTGAAAAGAAAACTTGGAGCTATCAGAGTTTATTTATATGCCATTATGACTATGTTTTAAAATGTTCTGCTAGTAGACTGCTAATTCTTCACATGTGGCAACCTTGATGAAAACTATGGATTCTGCCTTCCTCCCATCTCTTTTTGTAAACAGATAGCAATGTGCCTTTTGTTTCTCTGCATTTTAAATTAAGTGATCATAGCATGCAGTATCAACAGGGGCCAAGAGGTGCCCTTAATCAATTCATTTTATATATGAAGTAAATGTCTATGAAAGAGTGGGCAAACACTTGCTTGTGTTTTTGCTTCATGGCAATACGTAGCTGGACTCACATCCAAATTGCATTTAAAGGATGTAGCTGTACCTACAATTTATCTGAAAGATGTAAGTAATTGTTTTTATATAATTTGTGTTTGAATTGTTTGGTTATTGATATCAAATGCCAAATTCAGTTCACTTGTGTCTAGAATCAGATCATCATTCTGTATGTGCAGAGCTGTCTTTGCCAGAGTGGTGTTGTTGGTTTACACACACACACACACACACACACACACACACACACACAC
>CAIGQW010052626.1:222604-239434 GCA_903798125.1 Danio choprae | reverse complement strand
CATATATATATATATATATATATATATGTTTGTTTGAAATTAAATTGATAAAGGCAGGCTGCAATGTCAAGCAATGATAAAATATATGCAGCAATTATATGTGCAGAAGGTGGTCCAGTACAATCCTAGATTTTGTCATTGTGATATAGAAACAGCTTTAAATATTCCTTCATGTTGCACTAGTTTATCTGCTTCTCAAGAATGGATCACTATTCCTGATCCAGCAGCCTCAGAGATGGACAGGGTTGCAGCAGATCATTAGCATTTAAAGATATATTAAGCAAAATGGCTCAATGTGGACTAGGGTGGACTAGACCACTGAACACCATATAAGTTTACTATATGAAGAAATATAGTTATTCTGGGAGTTACTGCCATTAAAATGCCATAATTCCCCCATCTACAGCAAAAACAAAGCTCTCTCCTAGACAATAATAAGAGAATGGATGTTGCTTTAGCCAGCGTTCCTTTTCAACACGGCGCTTTGAGATAAACTACATAAAGCTGATGCACTCTAATGTGCGTAGTCTGTAAATTAGCCTAATTTGGTCAAGCCCTGAAAAAAGACTTGAAAGCGCATGACTGTCATACTCATTTTAATCCAGATACATTTTATCTTCTCATTTAAATAATTTGCTCTGAAGTGAACTTGATTCAATATGAAAGTAATTACTATCTATTATATTCAAACAAGATGTTGTAAACCTTTGGTCATGCTAATCAAATCTTCTTTTATTCCAAATTAAGATTCTAGTTTTCTCGCTGTTCCCTCCTTTTCACATTTGATGCTTATTATCTAATTTTCTTTTTGAGGCCTTGATTACACTTCGTCTGAAAATGGACAGTAATTACTGCCCCACTGCTTACAAAAGGTCTGCGGCAGAAAGAGGCCAAAATCATTCTTATTCAAGGAACAACAAAGCAGGCAAATGAATCTCTTTCTACCGCGCCTCGTTTCTATGCTCCCAGCACACATCTCTCTTCTGGATTAAACCCTTTTACCCTTTTTTCCCTTATGCCGTGAATCATGCACGCTCCATTCAGAGACATAATACGCACAACAAGCATAAAACAGAATTCAGAGGAGGCCTCATGCTTTGAACAGGTTGGCCTGGAGCTCTGTTGCCGGAGTCACTTTGATGTGGATCTTAGCTCATGAAAGACGGGTCCACTCTGGCCCGCAGGTACTTGCTGATATTTACACATTTTAATCGCACGCTCGCCTGCTCCGCCAGGTGTGTGTCAGGCACAAACCGCCCCGTTTAGTTTATCATTTCCAGGATGAGGAGTCTCCTAACTCGCTGCGACAGAATGGTGTGAAACGATTTCTTGCTCCAGAAAGGAGATTTCATTATCACCGCGACACACCCTTCTCCCCCTCCGGTGCGAACGGCAAGCGGAGAGAGACGAGCTGAAAGGGCTTTGTGGCGAAAATTCCAAGCGGTTTGTTGTTTTAATGCTTTATTAAAGCCAAAGATGGTGGAACCTGATTGCCATCAGCTTTAGTGAAGCAAAAGGTTAATGATGCCCTTTTTCTGATATAGTAAGAGGTAGAGAGCATCTATTTACTACTGATAAGATTTCGCTCTACTCGTACCACACCCAGAGCAACAAAAAGTGGTTTGTTTTCCTCTTCCCTTGGTTACACTGAACATGTGAGGGACTACGTTTCGCCGCCGTAAGAAACGGATGCTTGTTTATGTCAGTTGAAACTGGCTACTTCTCTGAATTACTTAGATAAATCAAGAAGAGAGGACTATGGAGTGTCCATGTCCCAAGAACATGAACTCATGAACTGTTTGATCTTTCAATGATGCTCCAAGATCTTTTTTTTATTTTTTTTAAACAGACCCTCTGTAATACATATTTGTGTTTTGTAATGCAAATTGAAAGCATTTCAATAAGTAGTTTGAAAAATGTTGGTAACTAAACAGTTGGCCATAATTAGCTATGTTTTCATCCACCTATTTTATTTTATTTTTTAAATATGGCATAAAAAAGGCTTAATGAAAATGCCAAGACACGCATAAAATTTGAAAATGTACAGAAAACTGAGGATAACTGATATCTAAAATGTGCATAAACTACAATGGAAACCCATTTACCAAATAATTTCCAGTGTGTGCATCAAAAAGTAACAAATCATGTGATAACAAAAATGTGCAATGGGACCGTATTATTGGACAAGCCAGCAGACCAACCACATTGCACATCATCAGTAATGTTGTTTTGGTCAGTCTATAATGCCTTTGACTCATTGTATGGAAACTAAGCTGCACTTTGGACCTCATTTTTGGACCTCAAAGTTATGTCTGTAAAATTCAGCTGCCAAATTTGAAATCACATTTGCAACTTGGTGAGGGACGTGGTACTCACAGCTCTACATACCCTGCCAACCATGGCAATGTATAGAAAGACCTACTAGCAGAACAGTGGAATCTGCTTTTGAAGTGAAGCTATATACAATTAACACAACACAGGATCATTGGGTATATGTACCCAGGTCAAAATTTTTGGAAACCCTGAAATATGTGGATTTGCATACATCTGCCTGCATTTTGTGTGTAAAACGAACACTGCATGATGGCATGATGCTACAGATTGTGTACAGACTTCTGTTCATTTTTGCTCTACTACTTACCTCCGTATGAATGGCTTTTTGGGTGCTTGATTTGCTTGGTAGCTCACCTTGTTTGATGCTGGAAGGACATTTCCAGAAACCAGGTAAAACTAAACAAACAAACAAATAATCAAAAAGGCAGTGTGAAATCTTTTCTGTTAAAGTTTGCTTTTAAAAACATTGGTTAGATTTAGGGAAGTGGGTGTGTGGGTCAGTTGATAGCAAGGTGACATATTATGCATGACAAGCCCCAGCTTCTCACAGACATGCACAAGAAGGACGTGTAAATGGCATGTATGAGCAAACATGGCCCAGTAACATATTTGAGATTTGCAGAAATGTAGCTACTCAGTGGCTTTGGGTATATTTACAAGAAGTATGTGCAAACAGCACATATGAGAAAACGTAGCTCAGTAATGATTGTTTGAGATTGTCAAAAATGTACACAGCAGCCTCTAAACAACAGTTCCCAAAAATGTAACCCTGGCCACGTACCGCCAATGAGCCTGGGTTGAATTAAGATAGCCTTATATCAGTTGTTGTGTTTAAATAATGCACAGTTAAATCTGTATCCTAGAGCTATTTCAAAAAAGTGATGATATTTTTGACAATGGGGTTAAGTAACCATGTGTGCCATGTCTGACACACAAAACGCAAAATAAAATTATCCAGTCTACTTCACGTCTGACCTGTTATTCAAATAAAGTCCTGTTATTTGCTTGACGGAAAACTAGATTAACATACTATTTGTGGAATATAATTTAGTATAACAGGCTACTGCCCACAGGGCACAGGCCACTAAAACATTTAAAGTTTAATTCATTCATTCATTCATTTTCATTTCGGCTTAGTCCCTTTATTAATCTGGGGTCGCCACAGCGGAATGAACCGCCAACTTATCCAGCATATGTTTTACACAGCGGATGCCCTTCCAGCTGCAACCCATCACTGGGAAACATCCTCACTCATTCACACTCATACACTACAGACAATTTAGCTTACCCAATTCACCTATAGCGCATGTCTTTGGACTTGTGGGGGAAACCGGAGCACCTGGAGGAAAACCACGCAAACACAGGGAGATCATGCAAACTCCACACAGAAATGCCAACTGAACCAGCTGAGGCTCGAACCAGCGACCTTCTTGCTGTGAGGCGATTGTGCTACCCACTGCACCCATTGCTTTAATGCAAAGCAATAATTTGTATTCATTTGTGCTATCTCATTAATTTTCTCATTGATTTTAGTATGATGTTCTCATCCCCCAATGAGACATAGGTTTAGGAGTGGGGTTTGGAGGCACCCATCCTGTAAAAAAAAATGTTTTCATTCATTCATTCATTTTCCTTTGGCTTAGTCCCTTTATTCATCAGGGGTCACCATAATGAAATGAATCACCAACTTATCCAGCATATGTTTTACACAGCGGATGTCCTTCCAGCTGCAACCCAGTACTGGGAAACATCCATTCACACTCATTCACTACAGCCAATTCAGTTTATTCAATTCACCTATCCAGCATGTCTTTGGATTGTGGGGGAAACCGGAGCACCCGGAGGAAGCCCATGCAAACACAGGAGGAACATGCAAACTGATGCCAACTGACCCAGCCGGGACTCGAACCAGTGACCTTCTTGCTGTGAGTAGACAGTGCTAACCACTGAGCCACCGTGTTGCCACATGTTTTCATACAAATGAAATTGCATGTATTAGTACGAATTAGCCACTTTTCGGGCAATACATAAAATAGTTGCATTTCCTCTTGAGATCAGAGAAAGTCGCATATTGCTAGAAGTCGCTCAACTATTTTCAACTTTGAAAATAATAAAAAATGTTATTTAATCAACAAATAAACATGCTGTAGAACTGATAAATTGATGATACAACAACAAATGAATAATATTTGCTATCTCATGTATAAAATTAAGCGTAAGGACAGAAAAAACAAAACGTGGCAGTTTCAAAGAGGCTAGCAATAGCAAGCTAACATAGTATAAGATCCTCAAAGTATCACAACAAGCAATGCCATTGGTGGAGGATTCAACACATCAGTTTCACTAGTGAGACAATCCACATAACATTACAATGTCACGAAGCCTGCTTCCAATGTCAAAAATTATATTATATCATATCCCAGCACATTATTTTTAACTGAAAAAAAAAACACACACACAGCAAACCATATCTTCATACTGAGCACCATATTTAGCCATATTTAATTCAACTTCCTGAAAGTCTTTTTACATTACCCAACAGCACATCAAGGGTGTCCAGATGCTCCTGAAACATATTGAGCAACACTATAGGCAGTCAGCATGCAGCAAGCACATGCTGCGACTCTAATCTACCAAGAATTTGTTTTGGTCATTACGTAGCGAATTCTCTCATTTTATCGGGCTGCATTGTGAAATCTGTCGACAGCTTTCCATTCTACAAAGCAGTATTTAATTCATGGCCATGTTAAATGACACACCACAGTGTGGCCTCACCTGACTATCATATTAACTCGAGCAACACTTTCCCAGTTTGAGTCATATTACAGTCGGAAGGAGGGAAGAGACGAATAAAGTATCAAGCTAGCAACACCGAGCATATTACTCTCTTAACCCATACCCTCAGCATACAAAGGCTTTACCTCATGTGCTATCGCAAAGAAAACAGCTTAGCAGAGGGGCATTTGTTTTCCATTCAGCTAGAGGCACTTTGTCTTTCCAATCGTTACCTGTCTCAGAATCAGTTCCTCCATTAAAGCCGGACTAAAGAGGGGAGGTGCTGTCTGGGGCTAAATTGCAATTAGTGGTCCGCGAGTGAGTCTGCCACCGGTTAACTTGGGATATTGGAGTGCAAGGGCCCAGTAATCAGCCTTCGGTCATGTAGAACAATGCATAAAATTAAATTGACATTAATGAATAATTGTGTAATGAAAATGGAGGAGGCGAGCTAATTGCATGTTACAGCGAGTGTAATGCCCAGATAACCTTGTGTCTAATGCTATTCTTAGGGGCCGAGAGCCGGAGCTGCTCGCCAGGGCCTCTCTCGGCGGGAAGTCATTAGAGCGGAGGCGAGAAGATAATGCTGCGGAAAGAGAAAGAGAGCGAGAGAGAGAGAGTGGCAACAATCGACTTGGAGTATCTTTGCTTGTGCTGCGTCTTCTGAGTGGGCTTGACTGAAGTCATTTGTATACGGTGTGAGTGGAACTAAAGGTCAGCGAGTGGAGCTAAGTGCTAGTAGGGCCTGTTAGCGCAGGATGCTTACCTGAAGAAATGTTAGCATTTCTTTAGGAGGAGAAATTGAGATAGCAGAGCCGCACCATAAAGATAAAATGGATAGTTCACGCAAAATATAAAACTCACTCTTTGCTTGTTTTAAACCTTTATGAGTTTCTTTCTTTACAAAAGAAGATATTTTAAAGAAAGTTGGTGACCACTGTCTTCTGTTGTATTTGTTGAACATAGGCTCATTCTGAAAACGTAGCCCTATATACGTTTCAGGAGATGGCAAATTACATAGCCGTATGAATGCAAGTACGTATGACTGCATTTCATTTTTAAAATGAATGCTGCAGGGCGGTATGACGCCGTTCCTTTTCGCGTTTACCAGCTGACCGCTTACCTCCATATGGATGACTTTCCTGCTGTTACCAGTTTGTCCCTTTAGCATGTATGTCAGTGGACTTGAGACACAGAGAGGAGTTGACCACAATGACGGGGTTCGAGTCCGGTGAAGAACAATTCCAGAAAGCAGGTAAGACAAAAACAGAATCCAAAAAATAAAATAAACAAGTAAATAACAGGTTAAGAATGTGGTAAAATCTGAAAACGTGGTAAAAATCAGACGAGGGCTTTTCTTTTTCTGGATTGCTTTTGAAAATTGTTGGTTGGGTTTAGGGAAGGAGGAGGGTGGGTCAGTCGATTGGTCAGTCAGTCAGTCAGTCAGTCATTCAGTCAGTCAAGTCAGTCAACAGTCAGTCGACAGCGACCTCTTGTGGGTTTACGCGAGAACAGCACTCGTGAGTACTTGTGAGAAAAATACACAGCGGCCTCTGGTGGATTCGCGAAAACAAAAACTGCAAAAAAACGTAGCTCCTGGGACGTATTTCACAATCTCCAGAAATTTATATAGAGGTACATTTTCAGAATGAGCCTGGGTTGTATTTGTTTTTCCTATTATGGAAGGCAATATTTACAGAAAATTATAAACATTTTTTGAACCACTTCAGGATGAGTAAATAATGAGTAAAATTTCATTTTTTGATGAACTATCCCTTTAACACTGCAACATCGAAGTGCAGAACATATGTACAAGTTAGCATTTTAAAGGATTTTTAAGACAACTGATTTACAAAAATAATTCTAAAGTACAACATTTCTGTAAAAGCAACAGAATGGTTTGCATTTATTTAAGTAAAATTACTGTATGATACACTATGCAACTCTGCATTGCTTCAACCCAAATTAGCATAAAAAATATGAACAAACCCAATAATGGGTTATTTTTTTTACTACATTTTTAAACCAGCTTTAACCCAATGGTTTGATATGTCCATTTTGATATGACCATTTTAGCCAAATATTAGTTGAAACAATCCAGCATTTTTTTTATTGAATTACTGTTACTATATTACAGTAGAAATGTAGTGTGTTTGGTAACACTTTACTTGAAGAGGTGTTTATTAGATGGTCATTAAACCTTTACAATCATGACATGAGATGTTATGAATGTGAATAAGATTGCATGCATGCTTATAACAACTGTCATTAAGTGTCACTCGATCACTTATCCTATTTTAAATGCATTCACAACATTGTTTGTTATTGTAACTGACTCAAACAAAAACATTATCACCTGTTTTTGTGTTTGTCATGACTGCTTGACCACACCAAGACAACAAAACTTGTCATAAATCTGTCATAAACATGATAGTCATGAAACCATTATAATGATGTCATGATTTTTTTTAACACTGTCATTAATATGTTTTTTTTTTACCTCAACTACAGTGGTACAAGCTAAATCTGTCATTAAAATGTGATTAAATATTAATGATGCTGTTAAATATTGTTTGACAGAGTAATGACAATTTAATGAGACATTTTAATGTCAATTTAATGAGACATTTTAATGTCAAAAACAATTTGTTCCACTGAAAATGTGATCAGAAAATTATAATACCTCATGACAATCCTGTTTATGACAGATTTATGACAAGTTATCTTGTCTTGGTAATGTCAAGTTGTCATGGCAAAGATGAAGACTGCATGTGATGTATTTGTTTTATATCAAGTTGTCATAACAAACAATGTCATTTTCACAATTAAAATGACATAACTGAGAAAATAATATCAAAAGTATGCATAAAATCTCATTTACATTCGTAGAATGTGCCATGTCATGATTTTAAAGTTTCATCACAGTCTTATGAACACCTCTACAAAAAAATGAAGCTGTTTTATTAGTTTCCTGTAGAATTGGCTGACAATCTGTGCTGAAATAAGTCTAATTCATGCCATCTTCTATCCCTGAAGTGTCTGTGAACAATTACAGCTGAACTTCTCATTCACATTTTTTCAATTAACAAAGACATGTGGGAAATCAACTGTTGCCCCACATCGGTATGCAAAAGTTTGTATTTTCATCTGTACACTCAAAAGCTCACACATGCTGTGACAGCCCTTATAATGTGAGTAATGGACTAACTGACAGAGCGAGTAATTGATTTGAAATATCAACAGTGCTGAATAACCTCTACATGTAATTCGAACCAATGTAACTTTAAGTGGATGGTACTTGAGTTGAATGATCTGAGCAATAGAAGAGCTGTGCACTTCAATCATCTGTGGAGATATGTAATGTTTACTGCTGAGAGGCAGGTGACTTACATTTCATATTTATTATAAATATAGAATCACATTATGGGGTAAGATTTTGATTAGTTTAATTTAATCTGGACTGAAGTGAAGTAAAAATAAAATGTAAATAATACAGGATGTGTGGTAGTGTTCTTATTAAAATTCTTTAGTCATACATATTCAATTTGTTCATGCAGTATTTGTAGTAGGTTGTAGTAGGCAGGATCGGGAAAATTATTATTATTGTTTTTACAACTTTGAGTTTAAACAATCAAATAATTTTACTTTCAGCTCATGGCAAAACAATTTTTAGACTGATATTTTTCAGTGTTAAAAAAATAGAATCCAAGTTTTATTTAAAAAGCTTATTTGTAAAAATAGACCAAAAATATATATTTTTAATCCTCATATTCCTGATATTTAAATAATCTCCACCAAATATTGTCCAATCTTAAGTAATCGACGGATATCATATTTATTCAGCTTTCAGATCATGTTTACACCTGTGAATAAATTGAATTTGTTTCAATTTATTTACAGAAATGCATTGTTGATGCTCACATGCTCCACTGAGAGCATCCTTACCTTTGCCATTTCTTCTGAAATCTGCCACTGACACTGATGTATGTCTCTATAGCAGTTAAACAGGACACTTCATTTGTTTTGGCGAAAAAATTTATCTGGCATTCTTTGGTCTCATTAGTGTATTATTTTTCTCTGATAAGTTTTATGTAAAATGAAATTTGTTTTAGGTAGTGTTTACACTAGTGCATTTTTTTAAACAAAGTTTTAGAATGAAAACACTCCAGACTGTTTTTTTTATTGCATTTCAGAAAAAAAATCTCAGTCCACACTATACAGCCTAAAACGCATGATATATGATAATTTATGCTCATTGGGTATGTGCATATTTTGCCAGCATCTATACTTGCAATAAATTTCTGTAATGGTCATGTGAGAGCGTCTTGACTTATTAGGGATTGATATGCAATAGTCCAGAAGACCAGTCAGAGAGCAATTGTGGATAATCATGCCTCTGTTTTTAAAGGTTTGTGGTTCAGGTTGTCTACACTGAAACAGAACACCAGCTTTTCCAAACTTAAACGGCTCTTCAGCATTTTCAAAATTCTCCATGTTTGTGGGTCACAGATGATGGAGTAGTGGGGACCCAAAGTGTAAATATAGCAAAACTTATAAAAAATAAAAAATTTAAATAAATACATAAATAAATACATAAATAAATAAATAAATAAATAAATAGGGTCATTGTCACACCTCCTGCACGTTCTATCAGCCCTGATCACCAGTCACACTCTCCAGCCAATACACAACGCACTCAGTCACCCGTTTACTAATCACACAGACCTGTGCACTCATCACCTTCACCTGCTCCAGTCATCATCGCAACACTATAAAGACTCACCCACTCCATTCACTCATTGTCTGGTATCATCATCACACGATCACAACTCTCTCCGTCTTCTGATCCCGATCTTCTGCCAAGGCTTTCTGCTACTCTTCTTTCCCAGAGAGTAACCCCTGTCATCGGCTTGCTCAACTCAAGGGAAGTGATTCTATTGACTCTATGAACTCAGCATTGAACTGATTGCTAGCACCTCGGTGCGAAGACTGCTTGTGTTTAATAAACACTGTCTGAATGATACCTTTTGTCTCTGCCTTCTGTGATCCGTGACAGTCATGCTTCATTTTAAGGTACAATTCCTGCTATTAGCAAACCATTAACTAAGACGTTTAGCTCAAAGTACTAATTTGATGCTTATTAATTATATTAGTAAGCTTGTAGTAGGGTTGGGGTATTAAGTAGGATTAGGGATGTACAATAAGATCATGGTACTTAAACTAAAGTGTTAGAAAAAAAAATGGCAATTTATATGACATATCAGATCACTGTCTATATACTTTTGACTGAATTGTTAAGAAACTTTTATAATGCCTATTGCAGTTCATGCTTTGATATACTCATGTTAAGGCTAAATGCTTATCAATCAACAGAAATTCCCATGTCTATTAACATGCTTTGAAAGTCGTAGAAAAAGTGAACGTTGTAAAAACAGTGGATTCTTACATTTAAAGACCATGAAGAAGTCAGTTGAGGGAAAAACCTGGTAGTACAGACGACAAGGTTTCAGGAAGCACAATGCTAAAGTTATTTTGTAAACATGCTTGCATGCTGCGTTCATCCAATCAATGACACTGACACTCAGATATGGAAATAAAAAAAACATGGTGTAAGAATGCACTGTATGAAATACCAAATTATGAGTAACCAGGATTTACTGTCACCCATGTAAAGTATGTATAGTGTGAAACATGAATTAAGAAAACCCATTCTGTTTACAAGGGACAAGAATGACCCAATGACTTGTACTGTATGCAATTTTTATTAATTTTTTCCATATTAAAAAAAATATTTTAGTCCACAAGCAAGACATGCAAAAAATTAAACCAGTGTTTAGATGTGTGGTTTGCTCAACTCTAAAAACCAATGTAGTTAATGTGTTTCTTGACTTCCTGCTTCCTCCTGGAGGGCTGTCTTTTTAATGCAGCCTGCTCCGTTTCATCTTCCCCCATTAATGTGCTCTTGATCTAGCTAAACAAAGGGCTTCACAGCCAGGACGAAGCGACTCATGCACTGCGCAGGGTCAGTGTGACCATTACAGAGGGATGGAGACCAGCAATTACTAAGAAAAGGGGGCTCATCTGAGAGGCCGTTCAGTGAGGGAGGGGCTGGTTCCCCACACATTAACAAGAATGAATTAGTTTGGTGGAAGGTAACGTTTGCTCATTAGCGTTGGCTGTAGGTGAAACACTAGGCCTGTCCTTGGAGTAATTAGGCAGACAAATGAATTATGCTAAGGCTTTTTTCACACCTGCTCTGACTGTAAAGCAGTGTTTTCCTTTTATTCTGCAACATTAAGTGCAGCAACAAAAAAAACTGTCACAGGCCTAATTCAACACCGCCTATAGTGTCTTTTCATTTAAATTATCTCTTAAAAATTTTCTGCCATTTGTTGCTGCATGTTTAAACAAACATAGCTAAACATAGCTAACATTATTTGTGATCCTGGACCTCAACAGCAGTTGCACTGGTATATTTGTAGGAACAGCCAACAATGCATTGCATGAGGCAAAATTATCAATATTTCTTTTATGCCCCAAATCGTATTTTTTTTTTCAACCCAGGCTCATTCTGAAAACGTACCTCTATATACATTTCTGGAGACCGGCAAATATGTCCCAGGAGGTACTTTTTTTGCAGTTTTTGTTTTTGCAAATCCATGAGAAACCACTATGTATGCTTTTTGAGATCTCAAATTCTTTTTGAGTTCTCAAAAACTCCACGATCACATTCGCGACATGCTGTTCCAGAGGCGGTGGATTTACGAGAGAATAGCAGGCGCGAATGGCACTCGCGAGAGTGTTTCTCGCTGTCGACACACAACACTGGAATACACAATCAACACCAAGTATCGCTAATAATATTTCTCAACAACAATTTCAAACTACACGCCAACCAACTGCCTCTCCGCCTTCCTCGACCGTTTCACTTTGTAAAAGAGGCCCTACATCATTCCAGCCAATCACCGGTGACGTCGCTGGCATATTTAGGGCGGGACCTGGGACGTGGGAAAAAGAGAGAGAGAGAGAGAGAGAGAGAGAGAGCACACGGGGGAACAGAGACACACACAGACTTGCAAACGCAACAACTGTTTAACTGACTGAATGACTGACTGACTGACCAATCGACCAATCGACCCCCCATAGCGTTCATTTAAAAAATGAAATGCAGCTTCTGGCTACATACTTCACGATCTCCAGAAATGTATATAGGGCTACGTTTTCAGAATGAGCCTATGTTGTTTTTTTTCCATATGTCTGCACTGAGAGAAGCACTCTCTAATGATCTACAGTTCAAGATCTCATGAAATTGCTTGATGGATAGTTTTCTTATATACTAATGCATGTCCCATCAAAATATTATTTCAATCATTCATTTCTTTGATTGGTTGTATTCCAGAAGAAAAATAAAAGAAAATACATTTGTGCTCAATTAATGTCAAATGACATTAGTTAATGAATTATGTGTCATGACTAACAACAACTTTACTAGCCTTTATTAATGTAGGTTAATGTTATTCACAACACATAACTTAAATTTATATTATGTGAAATGATCAAAAATTATAAAATAAAACAGCATAAAAAAAAAAAAAAAAAAAAAATATAAAAATATAAATATATATATATATATATATACACTAAAAGTAATATGCATTTTATTTAGAGTTTTACATGCATATTCAATGCATTGCAAAGTGCATGTGTCTAAATACTGCGTATTATAAGGTAACTGCATGGGATATGGTTAGGTTAGGTGCTTCAATGTTAACACCTAGTTATTACCCAGTTATTGCAATTATTATAATAAGTACATCATATGTAAATGTGGAACTAGACTGGAAAATAAAGTGTGATCAAGTCAATTTTGTCAACGTTTGTTTTTCTGTAAACGCTCCTTGTGTGATGCAAATCCACCAGGCTCCTAACCTATTGTGTAATTCCGATGGGAACTGAAAGATTTAACTCTGTCCCGCTGGTCTGGTTTAAGTTGTAAGCTTCAGCTGTTATGCGCTCATCATATAAGGCTTGATAAAATTGGTGGGCTGCTCCGAGAGAGAGGATTACAGCAAGCGAAGGAGGGAAAGATGGAGGTGCTATTTTGATAGGAGTCATGGTGCAGCCGCTTTGGCATTTGGCCTGAATGATTTGGGAAAATGAATTTGGGCAGAAATGATAGGGGGACTGAGATAAGGTTAGGATTTCTATTAGAACGTTGAATCAGACTTGATCATATAAGCAAAGCTACTGGCCTGAACACTTTATTAGCATTTGAAGTAGGGAAGGAAAAACACTCTCCTGTGGGTGGCCCAAAATGACATCCGACAACAAAAGAGAGGGATGACGACAAGACGCGAAAGCTCAAAATGCCAAAATTTCACCCCTAAATCTCTGCTTTGCTCCTTGTCCAGTCAAACCTGCGTCTGATGTTCCTTCATTGGCTAGTGCTGGTTATCTGACAGATACATCATAGAGGTGTGCAGAGGTTTGTGGACCGACTGCCTGCTGCTTCCCTTGTTGTTTTTAATGGGGTCTTCACAGCAGGCAGTCGTACAACCATTTGTGTTTCGCTAGTCCCTCTTACTTGTCTTTATATCAACCTCTCTCTCTCTCTCTCTCTCTCTCTCCCTCAAGAATTCTCTTTGGCGCCCCCAATCTTCATCTCTACCTTTACTTGGCACTTCAGTTTACAGGGTTTTTTTTTTTCAAAGAGATGCATCTTTGATTCTTCAATGGTAAAATATCAAACTGTACTTTACAAACAGTTATTGTCTTTTATTTCTTTAAAGACACAATGCAATCTAAATTTTGTGGCTTTTAGTCAATAAGTGATTTTGCATAGGGAGAAAGGTTTTTTTACTGTTTTATAAGGTATTCAGATATCTTTAAAAAACTGTGTTTGTTAGTTTTGTGGATAATCTGTTTGCTAAATTTAGGATGTGAGTGACAATATCACTAAATGAATTACAAAAATAAATAAATGAAGCGTACTCAGATTACGTTACCTGAAAAGTATCTTATAGAATATGTCACTACCTACAATTTCCATTATGTGATTTGTAATTAATATATTTTTTTAATATACCCAGCACTGTTTGGTCCTGATTTTTATTTTATTTTTTATTTCTTTAATAACCTTTATGTTGTAATTATTTTTTTGTTTTCATGTCACCGATTGGTTCCCTATATCATGGTTGTACAGAGTTAAATTTTCTTGTGTTTCTAGAACGATTTTTCCAATTCCATAACACTACTCAATTTGTGGTTCATCACCATGATCTTAATTCTAAAATAAAGCCATAATGACTTATGTTGTCCAAATAATGAAATACCTTAACAAAGAAACGAAAACTACACTCACCATTTTGTTGGGGTTGATGTCTTTTAAAAGCTAAAGAAAAACAAACCGAGGAACTTTCTTTCTTTTATTTTTCCATTAACATGTTAATGTTTTTGCTTGAGGCCCTCACTAACCCAACACCTGTCTGAACTTTCCTTCTGTCCTCCTTTCTATTCTTCTGCTTTATTTGAACATGCTTCGGTTGAGGTCTGGAATGCTCTGGATGCTGGTGTGTGGAAAAGCTTCAATGTTTATGGGGTGGAAAATGTTGCTCATGAAGATGGTAACCTCACACCTCACTCAAACATCTAGAGATGTTTGCTGCTTTACTCATTTTGTGGAAGAGCTGTGTGGTCAGTTGAGATGTTCAGTAGGAATTCTGCTGGTTTAACCACACACAGAAAATAACTTGAAGTTGACGTTTTAAATAAAGATGTGAAAGATTCTAACTGGATGAATGTACATATAAAAGAGATAATAAATAGTTCTGAAATATAGGAAACATCTGTAGTGTAATTCCAATAAACAATGTTATCTGTTTCCTTTAGTATGTTTTTGAAAGTAATTTTCTTATCCTCATGAAGGCTGCACTTATTTCATATTTCAAATATGGTAAACAGTAGTATAAGCTTAGTCTTTTATTTTGATCTATTTTAAAAAGTCATTTATTCATGGGAAAAGCAGACATTTATTATCTTGCCACACAACTCATCAAAAATCATTTACATATATATGATTCGGTGCATTCTTTCATTTATTTTTGTAATGACACGTTATATACATAAATGAAAAGTGCATTGCACACACACAAACACCCATACATATACATACATAATTGTATAGCTAGATTTCTGTCTGCTAATCAATCTGTTGCATCATTTTCAAATAAAATATTACATTTGTATTAAAGAAAAGTAAAAAAAGAAAAGAAATGAAAATTTTAAAACCAATCTTACAGACCCGTAATATAATAACATGTCATAATATAATAATATAGGACACATTTAATAAGAAGAACTGATATGTAACAGTGAACAAACATACCTAAAAATTGCTTTTCTGCGAATATAGCAAGAAAAAGTTTAGAAACTAGGGCAAGCTAAAAAAAACACGTAGAGTCATGAATAAAACAAAAAAGTTACAGACTTTCAAGTATTTTTTTACACATATGTGTTTGAGGGACATGCTTAGGATGTGTTATGTAACAACATAAAAAAAAAACCTGATGCATTTAGTCACATCCATGCGAAGAAGGTTTTTTATGTGTGGATTTAGTCATTGCACTTTTGACCCAGATTTTAGTTTTACCTAAAAAACAAGGTATCTTTGTTTGAAGTAATTTTAAAACTGCAGATGTGCACATGAAAGTGATGAGAATGAGGGAGAAAAAAAAACTATAAAAGCCAAGCCCCAAGGTGTTCATAAGCTTCACTGAAAACTTTGCAGAGTTCCTGTGCATATTGACGCTTGAGGGTATGCAGGCTTACCTGTCTAAAAAGAGCATTAGTGAATAATTTGAATGCATTTTTCATTTCACACGGTGTGCTGAACAAACAGGAATCTGTGATTAACAGTTTTAATTAGGATTTTAACGTGACGAATTCCGACAGCCGCGCTACATGCCTTAGCAGAATAAATCACGAGCCGGAGTTTGTCAAGCTGCCGCTGCTAATGGCCGAGCAGTGCTTTCAACGCATGACAAGCAAAGACCTGTCAGGACACACCTGCCCCCCCCTCCCACCATCTCTTTCTCTCTCCTTTTCTCATTCGCCCATATTCAACATTTATCTTTTTATTCTCTTCCATTCCTCAAGTCTATCTCCAGCCTCCCCGCCTCCCTCTCCTTTTCTCCTTCATCCATCCTGCTGCTCCGTGTACATATGTTGAGGCATATGGCCTGTTGTATTGGTTCCGCCTGCTCTCTCCGGCGCTCACCGTTCGGTGGCTCTGCCAAGGTGTGGACGGTGCTGATAGCAGAGGAGAAGCTATGAATCTCAACACGGTCACAAAGAAAGACAGAAAGAGGCACAAAGAGCCAAACAAACACAGTTAAATGGAACCAAAAAAAGAAAAGATCTGAATGATTGAGTTGTAAAGTGAGATTTGTTTAATGCAGTTCATATTGCACGATTTTACGTCACTGACAGTTTTTGCAAAATTCCCCATTAAATGGATGAAATCAGAGGCAAATCGGTGCACCTTCACATTTGCATTTACTCATTTAGCAGACATTTTTATCCATATTAACTTAGGTTAAAAGAAACATTTCAAAGCATCCAGTAGTAGCAGTTTATAAATGCTATAAAGTGTAAGCTAGTTTAATATATAGTCATTTTTATTTATTTATTTATTTATTTATTTATTTATTTATTTATTTATTT
>CAIGQW010052626.1:145071-157091 GCA_903798125.1 Danio choprae | reverse complement strand
TATATATATATATATATATATATATATATATATATATAATATTGATTATAAGTAAATAAAAATAAAAACTATTGATTTAGTAAAAATTATATTTAAATTATAAAACCGTATTGATAATATATTGTTATTTATTGTTGCAAACTGTGTACATTTTTACTTAAAAATAATAAATAAATAAACAAATTACAATATACATTAAAACAGCATAACTCATCACTATCCATATGCTGCATGTTGACTAAATGTTGACTAAATAAATTATTTAAATGATTTTATGTAGGCAATCTATTAGACGTGTTTAGGAACATTAAAGTTCATAAATTATTAGCCTCCTAAAACAACACCCTTGGTTTAATAATACAGAATTTAATTTGATTTTGAGCAATCAACTTAATAAGCTCAAACTGCCTGTGGTGAAGTGTGTCCTACAGCAGAGAGCGTGATTTGTTGGACTCACAATGAAATCAAACATGAACAGCTTGTTTGTGTTTGATATGTATTGTGTTTTGACCAGTTTTTCTATTTATTTATTTTTTCAGGATGACTTGCATTGTCATTCTCCTCCAGTATACTGCTGAGATAAACTGGTCAAGTGCTTTTCAATTTCCATGGAGTGCAGACTCTCCTCTTGGAAACGTAACAAAAATGCTCTCACCATTAAACCGCGGGTCAAATATGTAATCAGCTTGGGTCTTGGATGAGCTCAGACATCCTAACTAGCTGTTAACCCACCGATGGCAATCTCTCGCACGACAAGCACAGAACCGATTGTTTTTCCTTCTCTCTTCCTTTCATTATTTTGTCATTTTTAATTTCCTCAACTCAATCAAATTTGTTATGGCAAAATGTTCTGATTTGCATATTTGTTCTCCTTTTTTTTCCTTTCAAATATTAAACCATTTAATATTTGTGGCAAACATCAACTTCTGTTTTGAAATGCCTCTCTTTTGACAACAGATTTTTAAAAAAAAAGCATTATAGACTAACAGCTTGGGATTAGTGAACTCAGTGTTCATTTTAGAGCCTATGTATATACATATTCATTTACATTTTATCAGTCAATTTAAAAGTGTAATCACACCCTTACATTTACATCCCACTCACCTTCCTGCTTCACACTAACATGGAGCACATTATGAAGATAATATAGGTTGTGATTAACATTGCTAAGCTGACTTTAACAATTAAAGTGACAGATGGAAAGTTATCTTTTATGTCTGCCAATGGAACAATCGTCTATGCATAAAACATTCATAACAATAATACAATTATTAAATTACCAATTGTACGGAAGATATCTTAAAGCGAGATATTGATTGCACCTCTCAATTTTGAGATTTTAGAGCAATTTGGCTGTTTTCTTTTTTCAATTAAAAAATTATATATATATATATATATCCAAGCTAAATAAAAATATATCCATTTTATACTTCTTTCACACTTTATACATTTGAATTAATATTTTTGGTAACTTTTTTCACCTGCACTGAACCATAAATATCCACTTCAGCAGAACTTGCACTCCAAACATCACAGTTTTATTTATTAATCTGTATTCAGAAGGGTTTGTTCACAATTTGCTTGATGATATATAAGATTTTACTGTACTGAAATTTGGGATTATTATTTTCTTTTTCTAGTAGTTCACAGTATTGACTCTTATGTAAAAACATTTGACTGAATATGTCAGAGAGAGAGAGAGAGAGAGAGAGAGAGAGAGAGAGAGAGAGAGAGAACATTTTAAACCTGACTTCATCCAGCATTCAGATTTATGTGCTAGAAATAAAAACCTATTTAATAAATCAATAAATCATTTTACACAAGTTTTTACACAAACTAACAAATAATTAAATACGCTGCAAAAATACTATTTTTTCTTGTCTTGTTTCTAGTACCAATATTTAAAAAGTCTTAAATCAAGAAGTATATTCTAGACAAGTAAAAATGTTGTCTTGTTTTCAGAAATAATGTCAAAATGAATAAGTTTTTCTTTAAAATGTTAACTTTTTTCAGCCTATTCACCTGCAGTGTCTTGTTTTAAATATTCAAAGTAGCAAACTCTAGTCTAATTAGCGCTGTTTATCAGTCATAAACAGATCGGGCCGCCTCGACACAGCCTGCGAGGTCCAGGTGGACAAACACACTGTGTTTAAACCACAGGTGACGTAGCGGGTCGCTTTGAAGCTCCGCTGCAGATTTGGCAGAGGGTCTTTGGTGCCAAATGTCCAGGGCAGTGGGGGATTTTTGATCTGCACTGCGCTCTGCTACCTGATGAGGCGGATTAAACAAAAGCCAGATAGCATTTGCATTTGATGTGTAAAACCCTGTGGCTATCTCAGGCAAATGACCCGCCGCTTGGCATGACAGCAAAAAAAAGAAAAAAACCTCCTCACAGCACTAAAATAAAGTGAGTGATTTTCTAAAGAGCATCCCATCATTCTGTTTGACATGTTTGAAGATCCTCTCAGACAAGCTCCCCAGATCTCTGAAAAACAAAGTCAGAAGGATGAAAGATCCGCTAAGGTATCTGTAAAACCCACACAATGGTTTATAGTTAAATAAAGAAAGCCCTGTTTATGCCCTCTGTTTACAATGTCATTTCACACCAAAAAGGTTTGGATAATTGGCTTCCACGGGATGCTGAATGAAAGAGTCTTTTTGACATGACAAATGAACACGACTTCTGAATGCATTCCTTATGGGGAAGAATCAGAGATAATTGTCTCGCATTTTAACTCAAGGGAATATTTCTCAGTATAGATTTATTTCTGAAAGTCGATTTTTGTAATACTTTAAAGTTTTGAATAATCAAATCCATGTTTGTGTTGTTTTTGCCTAGAAACAAAAAGAAAGAAAATATTTTACCTAATTTAGAGAATTTCTTCTATATATAGCTTGTTCTAATGTTGGTGAATTTGGAGTGTTCTTGTTAGGATTGCAGTGGTGGATGGGAGACAAACGTCAACATATTCCAACAAAAAGGTGAAAAAGAGACCAAATAACAATGAGGAAAAATAAACACAATATTTACAAAAATATAAGCAAGCTTGTTCAGTTAAACAGATTTGGAAACATTCCTAAAAAATCCAAAGTTTTGCATTCATTTATTAATGATTATGGTTCATATAATGATTTAAATTGGTTCACTTACAGCTGCGCACTCACTGTAAAAAAAAAAAAAAAATCACACAATCCACACAATCGATTTGTGTTGGAACACCATGAAGGAATTAAGTTAACTTATTAGTTTTTACTAACTTAGGTGAATTGAACGTAAAACAATTAAGTTGTCCCAAAAAAATCAAGAATCATGTTGTTTCAGCTCATTTAAAATAAGTAGTTTGAACAATTATTATATTATTATATTATTTAACTTATTATTTATTACTTATTATTATTTATATTTAACTTATATTATTTTTATATTTATGTATAGTGCAAGTAGTTTGACCATTTACTGCCATTTGTTATTCCTAGTCATTTCCTCCGTAGACGATGAATCTGAAGTCCTAAAACAATTGCAGAAATTAGTTTATTTCCACATTGCCGATTAGATGAATATGCGCATACACAAAATGTGTTTTTACAAGCTGACATCGCCAACTGCTGGCCTGGCATGCATTAATACAGCTAGCTAGCTAGATAAATCAATCAATAGATGGAGGAAGAAACATTATGTGGCTCTTCAAAAGTTGAAAAGGATGACTCCGATAACTGGACTCGCCATCCAAAACTATTACTGTAATAGTGTTAAATGTGTATAATTATCTCTGTTAATGTGTGCATGTTTGAGCGGCTGGAAAATCATCATTATTGACCTTTTACTGTGACGTGCGTGGCATATTGTTGCGGGATATATGCAAATGAAAGACAACGTGATATTTCCAGCAGTCTGTTCTCAGCCCTCTGTCCAGTGTGAGTAAATTAAACAAATTACCCGAGGCCTGTTTGAGGAGAGAAGCATATGAGCTTGTGTGGCAATGCTATTACTACAGTGATAGCATGTCTGCACAGCCCAGATTTAAAGGAATAACTGATTGTATCTAGGCACTATGAGACATGTGGACAGTTTAGTCTGTCAGATTGACCGGCTGTAAAATGAAACCTTGTACAGTATGGATAATGTTAGATTGGTTAAGAGAGGTCCAGAATGGTGTTCTGGCACTTTTTTATAATAAAAATAAAAATAAAGATTTGTCTGTCGATATGTTTTATTTAATTTGAAAGTTAAGTACTTATACTTAGAACAGTCAGTGTAAAGTTTAGTTGAGGTGACGTATTTATTTGAAATGGAATCGTTTACTCACAACAAACCTTTGGATTCAGACGTAAAACTGGAGCTACATCAAGGCAGAGAAGGAGTGTCAAGTGTCGCACCTAGAGGACAACAACATGCCTATTTTAAATTCAATCTTTCCCAACACATTTGCCTGGAAGATTCTAATAACCCATAAAACCCTGATTAGCTGCTTCATGTGTGTTTAATTGAGAGTGAGGTTAAACTCTTATATGCAAGATATGCATGAAGTCACATATCAGGAGTACTGGACACCCCAAAATAGTGTTTGATAGAGGTTTTGGGAGATTTGGAAGACAAAAATCAGATATGAATTTGTAATATTTTAAATATTTTCATTCATTCATTTTCATTTCGGCTTAGTCCCTTTATTAATCTGGGGTCGCCACAGCGGAATGAACCGCCAACTTATCCAGCATATGTTTTACGCAGCGGATGCCCTTCCAGCTGCAACCCATCTCTGGGAAACATCCATACACACCCATTCACACTCATACACTACGGACAATTTAGCTTACCCAATTCACCTATAGCGCATGTCTTTGGACTTGTGGGGGAAACCGGAGCACCCGGAGAAAACCCACGCCAACACGGGGAGAACATGCAAACTCCACACAGAAACGCCAACTGACCCAGCCGAGGCTCGAACCAGCGACTTTCTTGCTGTGAGGTGAACGTGCTATCCACTGCGCCACCGTGAGGCCCGAAATAGTTTTATCTCATTTCATTTCATTTATTTCAGTTTAAATTAGTTTCGTTTTGTTTTGTTTCATCACAGTCAGGCTGTCACAAAAATATGATGCAATTGAAAACATACTTTGAGGATTTAGAAGATAACATTCTCATAAGACAAACAGCTAATATTTTTTTTATTTAAGACCACTTTGAAGAAACATACACAAACCGAAAAAAAAAAAAAAAAAAGATTTGGTTAAAGGGATAGGACCCAAAAACGAAAATGTCCAAAATAATTACTCACACTCAAGTAATTCAAAACATCTATGTATTTCTTTCTTCTGTTGAACACAAATCAGGATATTCTGGAGAATGCAGACATTGACAATCATAGTAGGAACAAAAAATATTTAAAAAATGGGAGACTCTTTTTTTCTACATTCTTCAAAATATCATCATATATGTTCAGCAGAAGAAACTTGGCGACAGATTTGAAACAAGTTGAGGATGAGTAAGACAGAATGACTATGTTGATTTTTGTAACCCTTTTAACAACAAATGGATTAGTAGTAAATATTAATAATAAAGATTTTATATTTTATGCCTTTATTGTATTGTTTTTAATTATGTATATTGTGCTAATGGCCAAAGATCATGTTAAACAATACTATTATTACTTTTTTCACCAAAATAGCCAGAAGCCTGCACCTCCAAAACTCTAAATTGCATGACTTCTCGTGCACTATAAGAATGATTGTCCGATGAACTCAACAATGTGGTTTTATTGTAATGCAAATAGATGCGCCTCTGCAATTTTTAAACAGTAGTCAAATGAAGTGCGGTTTGCCCAGATACCATCAGGAGATCCTCAGTAACAGGGGCTGATGTCCGTAGAGGTCATTTAAAGCAATATGACACTAAGGCCTGACGTTGCAGAAAGACCGTGCAGCCTGTCCCCTTGGTTTTGTCTCCCAGTTTGATAAAAACAGATGAAGCTCGGAGGGCATCCATGTCACTGAATCATCGCAGACGCAAAAAAAAATACTCCTCAGCTCAGCGCATTTTTATATAGTTGTATCTATATAAAAAAAACGTGATGGATTACAATTCAATCGAGTGAGTTTTTCGCTGTACATTTGTGCATTAAATATTAGCGAGTCACCTCTCGGGTGTTGTGGGTTAAGCAGTGAAGAGAACTTTGTCTTTCACCTGTAATCTGATGCAGGGCTGAGGTTTGCTGCAGCCTCTGCTGGTGATTTATGATTGAGGACACGTTAATAAAAGTATCAAAACAATCAGAGCTCTGCTGGGGAAAGATACGGCTGTGTTACGTACATCATGCAGGACAGGCCTGGATGGGGAATCGCTATGTGCTGGTAATGTGATGCTGCTTTCTCCCATTTTAAATCCATGTGTGTGTGCTTTCTCCTTTCGTTTACCCTCCATGGAAGGTGACGTCTTGTCTTTTACTAGTCAAAACATGCCAACGCCCAGAGCTGGTCCAAATAATATAAATGAAGCTTTACATACATTGCACTATAATTTACAGTAATGACCACATATGATGAACAAAGGCAAGGAGTCAGTTATATTATTCATTAAAATATAATCATAATAAAATAATAATAATAATAATAATAACGTACTGAAGAAAATAGTTTGCAGTTTCATAAGCTTTAAGAATGTAACTTGCTGTTAAACAAAAGAAGAAAGAAGTGGTGTGGAATGCTGCTTTTTGGTGTCTGTTTCTGTTGTGATTTGTGGTTTCAGCATTCTGTTAAGAATGTAATTTGTGTTTAGGGCTAACATACTCCAAGTTTGACTAAACTTAATCCCAGGAGCGGTTTTGGAATCACATACCTTGGGTAAGCAAGTTTAGGGTTAATCAATCCAGAGTACAGGGTATATCTGTACATACTATATATCTGCATAACATATATCTGCCTCTCTAACCTAAAAATGACCACCAAAATATATCCAAAATATGTTGGGACAGTTGGTCACCTTTCTGACACACATATACATACACACACACACACACACACACACACACACACACACACACACACAGAGAGAGAGAGAGAGAGAGAGAGAGAGAGAGAGAGAGAGAGAGAGAGAGACGGCATAGTTGTTTCAAGGTTGGTTAACTCCTATAATGCTTGTTTCTCAAAACAGACAGATAATGAACAAAGTCTCTCAGAAAAAGAGAACATGGAGTACAGGCAATGTTATATTAAAGCTACTAATGTATCATAGCCTAACCTAATAACTTTTTTTATTTCTGTCTTTATTTTTTATTCAGCCATCTCAAAATCAAATTTGTATTATTATAACTTAATCTGGGAACAAAATTTCTATTTTCCATATTTTCAAATAATTGTATCTCAGCCAAATATTGTCCTATGCTAACAGTATGCATGGGTGGAAAGCTTTATTCAGCATCCATATGATGTATAAATCTCCATTTAAAAGGGTCACGTACATACTGTATGTGAATATACTGTATGTTGGATCGGCCATGGAATTAGATCACACACTTTCAGCACAATGACAGTGAGTTTTTCAATCAGCTTGAAAAGTTGCAATGCAAGAAAGAATACTTCCAGAACAAAGCTTCCGCTCATTTTAGTTGAAAATACTTGCTGAGTAGTTTTTTCATTCATTCATTCATTCATCTTCTTTAGTCCCTTTGTTATAATCTGGGGTCGCCACAGCGGAATGAACCGCCAACTTATCCAGCATATGTTTTACACAGCGGATGCCCTTGCAGCTGCAACCAATCACTGGGAAACATCCATACACACCCATTCACACTCATAGACAGAAAAAATTAGCTTACCCAATTCACCTATACTGCATGTCTTTGGACGTGTGGGGGAAACTGGAGCACCCGGAGGAAACCCACGCAAACACAGGGAGAACATGCAAACTCTACACAGAAACGCCAACTGACCCAGCCGGGGCTCCAGCGACCTTCTTGCTGTGATGCGATTGTGCCACCCACTGCGCCACCGTGCTGCCCCTTAGTTATTTCACATGTTGTTTATTTATAACTCACATTTAAGCTGAGCTGAAAGCCGTTAAATTTGAACAGTGTGCACTACAGTCTCTGTTATTTGACCATCTGATATTTTGGCATTTTGAAAAAGATTAGGTTTATGATTTTTCAGTATGGGGGTAGTGGAGATGATTTCATGGGTTTTTAGTGCCCCAGGATGTCATTCATTACCCAACCCCTCCTTTATATATATATATATATATATATATATAATCTTTCTTGGTGATTAAAAAAAACAAACAAAAAAAACAGCCTGCAGCACCTTATACTGTATATTGAAATCGGTTTAATGTTCTACTAAAGAAAAAGTCACCTGCATCCTAAATGGCCGTAACGTGAGTATACTAACAGCAATGCAGAATGTGTAATAATTAGTTAACCCAATTAAATATGTTTTTTATACTATAATGTAACATTTTCTCTTGATTTTGCATCATTTTTGATGCTGCAAAACATTTTAATTGTCATTTAATGGAATAAAACAATTAGGATTCAAAATGTATCATATCTTCTGAAGAAATTAAGAAAATAAACTGACAAATCATTCCAATGAATTCTGCAATCCGTATAATCATATTTAATCAAAAAAGTGAGTGAGAATTATTTAAATTTAAATCTATTCATCACATAAAACTATCAAATTACTTAATAGAAGAATTTAAATATCTTCTTTTACAAAATATAGAAACTCAAATAGGTTTGGAACAAGGGATGGGTGACTAAATAATGCCACAATGTTGGTCTTTAAATATTTAAACTGCAACCTTTTATAGTATAAAAGCTCATCAAGTAATCTTATAAATCTAGTGTGCTCCATTTTCTTGATTACAGCCTTTTTATTTCAAACAAATCCAGAGTGCTGCCCTTGCAAGCACCTTAAAAGTATCCTGCCTTTTTATTTGGATTTTTGTACCTTTAGTAGCGTGGTCTAGTTTTCCAAAAGCTTCGCTGTGTGAGCCATCTGACAAAAACATGTGTCTGAGGGACTAAAACTAAATGTCACTCTCATTCCAGCATGGAGCTCAACTGCCCTTTCAAAACACATTAGAGGGAAAGAGGATCAGCCTATTGGTTCTACGGCTTCTACCCTTATATCGTCACTAACACAGACACATGATGGGCTTAAACCCTGAAAAATGCTTTTACGCTGACTTTGAGTGGCGATATTTCTCATCTGCTATAATATCACCTCCCAAACAACAATGCGTCTGACCACTGCAGGGGTGCTGCACTTTCTGGATGAATCCTTTAAAAAGTGGCGGTGATTGTAAAATTGTGGTTTCTTTCATATTTCTTTTTTCTTTTTTTTTCTCTTCACAAACTCGGTGTCATTTTGCAGGCGGCTTTGATGGATTTAACAGAGCGGGTGGATGGATGAAGAGCAATTTATATGTTAAAAGTATCTCAAAGTGCTGGGATGTAGTCTCCAACACCCCTCACTTAATTCTGCTTCCATCATTATTATTCCCGAAATCTCAAAGATTTTCTGTCAAGTTGTCTCACCCGAACACAGAAATCATCTCCAAGTAACACGGTGTTCTAGCGAGACAAATTTCACCCGACATGAACGATTGCACGCCGACACCGGCAAATTTAGAGTTGTGTGAATGTCAAGAGAGATGTGTAGAGCTTTTGTTCACCGCTTGAAAAAAAAAGAGGGGGGGGGGGGAATCACTTGCAGCTCAATCCCTTTAGGAATGCATAAACAAAGCAGTTACAATAATTCTAAAATTAATTAAAGAAATGGAATCACAATCCAGTGAGCTTCAAATTAATCTTAAGAGATTTGCCCTCACACATTTTTCACTTTTTTACCCCTTCTATCTTCAGATACAGAATATTTCTTAGTTTTTTCTTTCTCTCTGTTTTCTTTTTCTTTTTAGGCTTGTCAGCATGGGTCCAGCAATGGCTTTGGACTGTGTGTTTGTGAACGTTCTGGACTGACAGACACACAGCTGGTCTCATTATGTCACCAGTGTAATTCATAGTACTGCAAATTAGACAGACTGTATGTGTGCGATCTTAAGCTCACTTAGTCTGGGGGAAAAAAAATGACTGTCAGATAAAGAGTTGGACAGACAGTGGAACATTTGTTTGGAAAATACAAAGATTTAAGATGCACCATGATTATCAAATGGAGTCTTTTAATATGCCATCAGATTATTTTTGTTCTAAATATGCCTGGCACGGTTTTTAGTTTGCATATAAGTTGTTGTTACAGTTAATAGCATTTACTGTAGATGGGCCTCTTGCGTAAATCATGGTATACATTTATGAGTTGGTATAAAATAAAATAAAATAAAATAAAATAAAATAAAAAAATAAAATAAAATAAAATACATTCTAGTGTACAAAGTTGCTGAAATAACATAAAATAAAAGAATATAAAAAAACGTTTTGACAAATGGAAAAAACAATCAGGATATTGTTCAAAACCCTATCCTATCATCTTCTGATGAAATCAAGAAAATAAACTGACAAATCATTGCAAGGAACTCCTTATAATCGTATTTACTCAAAGAAAGTGAGTGGTTCACTGTCGTCTCACAGCCAGAAGGTCACTGGTTCGAGTCCCGGCTAGGTCAGTTGTGTGGAGTTTGCATGTTCTCCCTGTGTTGGTGTGGGTTTCCTCCGAGTGCTTCAGTTTTCCCCACAGTCCAAAGATAAGCACTATAGCTGAATTGAATAAACTAAATTGGCCGCAGTGTATGAGTGTGTGATTGAGTGTGTATGGATGTTTCCCAGTACTGGGTTGCAAATGGAAGGGCATCCGCTGTGTAAAATATATGCTGGATAAGTTGGTGGTTCATTCCGTTGTGGCGACCCCTGATGATCAAAGGGACTAAGCCGAAGGAGAATGAATGAATGAAAATACATTTGACACATTCTAATGTACAGAGGCAACAACAAAAATGTAAATATTACAATTATTATATCCTATTTTTGTCTTCAACACATAAAGCCACAAATTGTACGTCATGTGCATGTAAACATTTTTATTTTAAGTATACTGTAAAGAAAAATTGGTTGAATCGAATTAACTTTACAAGTCATAATAATTTAAATTAAATTAAACTTATTTAAAACATCAAGTTGGATAACTTTAAAAATGAAGCTGAAACATGTTCATCTTATTGATCCAGCAACGGCTTTGGACTGTGCTTGTGGACATTCTGGACTGACAGATACACAGCTGGTCTCATTATGTCACCAGTGTAATTGATAGTGCTGTAAATTAGACAGACTGTGCAATCTTAAGCTCATTTAGTCAGGAAAAAAAAAATACCATCAGCTAAAGAGTTGGACAGACAGTGGAACATTTGTTTGGCTGTGCTTTGGGGTGTGAACAGAGTTGTATTATTTACTTTCAGGAAGTAATTGTTGCTGAGGGGGAAGGTGCTATGAGAAAGTGTGTCTTTGGTGTGATTTTAATTGGCTCTGGTGTAGAGCAAATGCTGAGGGGTGAAGAAGGTCAAAGCAAATCTGCTCTCCCCTAAAACAGCCATTCTCATTAGACATTGAGAGGAGTCAGATGCTTGAATTTGTTGAGTACTTGACTGAAATCTTTCTTTTAATTATGTTGTGTTCTGTGTATCTGAACATGGTAGAAGAGCGCATGGTTCTGCCTCTAGCAATAATGCAACAGTTCCTATAAAGATGTTTTTCCTTCAGTGTTTTTAAAGGAATAAAGGAGGATCAATCCAAGTCAAGGTTAATCAAGGCTTGTCTAGAAGCATGCTTTTTCTAGAAGCGACCTGATTGGTAGAATTTTTTTTCTTATTTGAAAATAATACAATTTTATTTTAAACATGGGTCAAGATAAGCCAAACTTACATGACTCACATATCAATTATTAACATCTGGGCCATATACTACATCTGCATCTACATCTGGCCCATCTACTACATCTGGCCCATACTATTACATCTACTACATCTACTACATCTGGCCCAAGTATTCTGTGCCACCTCTGCCAAACCAGGGCCATGA
>CAIGQW010052626.1:127035-139042 GCA_903798125.1 Danio choprae | reverse complement strand
ATATAATATAATATAATATAATATAATATAATATAATATAATATAATGTTTTTTATTATATTAGTGATTCATAAAGATTTAAGAAATTGCCTTTTATATATGAAGACAGCTAGTACAAAACATGTTGCTAGTTCTGCTTTCTCAATGATATCATGAATGTTGCTAAGAACGACAAGCTATGAATGGTGGGGAAGCATTTATAACATTTTATTTTGGTGTAGGAATGTCCTAGTAATCCAATTATTGTTAGATTTTATTTTGTCATGTGGTTAATCAAGTAATCAAAAAATTGCTATGGTGTGCTTTGTTGAAAATTTTGTTTTCTTTGTTCGTCACATCCTACTCCAGGAAAAAGATATAGAAAGTTCCCTTTACTTTGATTTCTTTTTTTAAAAACACCAATGCATGTTCTGGAGTCGTATAGTTCCTGTGGTCAGTGGAACTACAAAATAAGGTCTCCCGGTTGGTTGTCCCTAGATAACATTTCAAAGGATGGATAAGCAGGTCTCCATTATTTCGAGGCTGATTGCTTTGACAAAGCACATTAAGGAGGTCACGCTCTTTGTGTTGGGCACTGCAATTGTGTGTCTGCCACAGTGATGGATAACCCCTGGATGAGCTGGCTCACAATTGGCCAAGAATGCAGACAATTATTAGACATAAGCTTAGGTGAAAAACACAAAGGCCTTCCATAAATCATGCACAATCTCGAGTAAATATTGTCTTGTCATCTAGCTATTTGCTTAGCAGCTGGGTGTGCGCATTGTGTCGCTAAATTGATTCATGGTTCAACTGATGGCAAATGTAATAAAACAACACTCAAAAAAGGGTGATAAATTCAAAGGAATCCTTGAGAGACATCCACTTTGTCCTCTCAGAGCCTCGGCGCAGAGATAAGCAATGCCAGATACAGTGACGGCTTTCCGGAATGAGTCTAAATTGTAATTTGAATCTGGAGATTGTATCTATGCAAATCTGTGGTCTGAAGCCGCGAAAGAGGCAAGAAACCGTGAGCAGCTGATGTCTTGCGCTGGAATATGGCGCCATCAAATAGTTTATTCATGCCTACGCTTGTAAAAGTCACCCCTTCGCAAACAGGAGCATTTGCATTTGATGATGCCCTTCCAAAGGAGACGTCTCGAGCTTGATGGCTTCTTTCCATGCCTCTTTTTTTTTTTTTTGTAACAAGAACAACGCATTGTGTTTAATTAGCTTGTTTATTGGTGAGCTAATGAAGTTTGTTTTACAGATACGCTCAAGTATATAAATGGAGAGCGCAGAAACGACAGGCAGATGAAGGAGATTTTATGAAATGCCTCGTCGTGTGTTTTAGCACTCAACGAGTCTCTTGTATACGCAGACGTGACAGAAGCAAACTCGCCGGTACATCTGGTGCCGTTCGCAACACGAGAGGAAAAAGAGAAAGGGGTTTTTAAAAAAGCTATTTTAACTAACTGCTACCACCGCTCTGGCACAACACGAGGACGCCCTTGGCATAAATAGATCTACATGTTCATTTGGTATATTAAGAGAGGCACACAGTTAAAGAGTGTTCATTACAATTGTAAATTTCTGCCCCGAGGCCTGTAGCCCAGTACTTGATTACATGGGGTCTGCGCTCATGGACACAGCCTGAGTCGGATTGAAAGTCCAGTGCACCTAATTAATTTCATTAGAAAGTGAAGTCATCTTCTAGCAGGAATTAATATTTGGAGCGTCATGTTGCTAATTCATTTCCAGATTTAATTAGCTCAGAGAAGAAATGTTGCTTGGGCAAGAGGACTTTTTAATTATCAGCTTGGATAAATTTGAAAATGTTGATGCCTAAGGGTTGAGTTAATTAAAACCTGCATTATTTTAACTTTAATTAGCTCCCATCTTTGTTTTGCTCCACCATATGGCCATGTCCTGTAGTCAAATTTAGTTAATTAAGCTAATTAAGCTAATCATTTTAATTACTCAAGACAATGTGATTGGATAGAGGATGACTACAAGTTTATGGCCTAGTACTTGTTATTCATTAAGTTGAAGGGACAGAGTTATTTCTGATTGCAGTTGGCAAGCATTGCCGGGCTGTGACAAGCGCTGAGATATTAAGGCTGAAGTATAATTGCATTCCTTGATAAAAACAACATGTCATGAGCACAACTCTTTAAAGAGGAAAATAATTTAGAGCTGCGTCTATTAGCAGTCCGTGTCGGTTGAAGGCCCTCTCGCCGATATCTGATTAAATGCTGCAGAATCGCTCGAGTGAGAGGAGCCCCTTTCTCTCCCCCCACCCCGACCCGCTGACCACACTCTCAAACCTGCGATCGCTTGCTCGAGTAATGACACAAACACGCAGTTTTCAGATTAAACGTTATTAAATGCAGTCATGGATGTCTGGGCGGCGCCCTCCAAAAGGTGTGTTTAATCTCGTCTCTGGTTTCTCTCTTGGTCATGTAGTATCACTTGTGCTCTTAGCAAAAGAAACTACTCTGATCTTGTGGGCTAACCATAAATTTACATTACCAGAATTCCCTGATGACACTTCACCATTGAGGATTTAAGTAAAAATGATCTTTTTCATGTTTTTTTTTTATGTGGTATTTTTTCATTCATTCTTTCATTTTCTTTTTGGCTTAGTCCCTTTTATTAATCTGGGGTCGCCACTGCGGAATGAACCGCCAACCTATCCAGCATATGTTTTACGCAGCGGATGCCCTTCCAGCTGCAACCCATCACTGGGAAACATCAACACACACTCATTCACACACATACACTACGGACAATTTTAGCTCACCCAATTCACCTATAGCGCATGTCTTTGGACTTGTGGGGGAAACCGGAGCACCCGGAGGAAACGTGGGATTTTTGTTACATTTCATTTTGCTAAAGGGATAGTTCACCCAAAACATAAAATTATGTTATTAATTACTCACCCTCATGTCTTTAAATCCCCTGAGAACTTTATCTTCGGAGCACAAAGTAAGTTATTTTAGACAGCTCTGTTATCTTTTAGTCTCAAGACATTGAAAGTCCAGAAATGTGACTATAATTCGCAGGTCCAAGAGTACTTTTGTGTGTCAAAAAAAACTTACTTTTTTCACTAATGTCTTGTCACACTTGGCAGTACGACATATTACCATTAGGGTCAGCAGCACAACACACAAGCATCATATTGCCAGAAGCAAATTCAGTAAAGTCTAGATTGTATACAGCTGCGGATACTCACATCAATGTAGCATAATTTTGTCACACTGTACAACAATTAATATTTTTACATGGATTGGGTTTAGGGTTGGGGTAGGGTTAGACATTATTAAATACAATTTAATGGTTATTTAAAAAAAATAATGGTCACACTTTACAATAAGTTTTCATTAGTTAATGTTAGTTCATTTATTCGTACAAGTATGAACAATACTTGTACAGTACGTTTACTAACGTTTACTAATGCATTATTAAAATCCACATTTATGCTTGTTAACATTAGTAACGCACTGTGAGTTAACATAAAGTAACAATGAACAACTGTATTTTCATTAACTAATGGTAACTAGCATGAATAAATATTGTAATAAACATTAACTAACACAAACTTATTGTTAAGTGTTACCAAAATAATAATATGAATAATACTCTTACTGTTTTTACATAACTGTAATGTTTGGGTTTAGTCTTGGGCTAGAGGTAGACGTTAATAAAATACAATTTAATATAAAAAAATTATTGTTAACTTTCGGCCACAGCTGTATCTCTTTTAGCAGGAACCAGTAAATTCATATGCTGATTTGACAAGGAACATATAGGTGAACAAAGTAGTTTTTACAGATTTCTGGCACAAAAAAAGTATTTAAATTTTTCTCAATTATATTTAAAATATCTTAATTTTTCTTAGACCTTTGAAAACAAAAAAACGTCCAAGGGATTAGAATGCGATGGTGAATAACATCATTTTTATTTTTAGGTGAACTAAACCTTTAATTAAACGCAGTAGTATTTTTAGTGAGTGTAGTTCTCCGCCATGACACTTATAAATCTTTAGGATAAAATGATACAAACTGTGAACTGTTTCAATTGATGACAGTAGAATATCACATAAGTCTAAAAAGATCTTTCAGCCAATCATGATTGAGTAACAAACTCGTACATAAACATAGAAATCAACTGATACAACATGTGTCCTCATTTTCAAAAAAACATTCAAATAGTAAACTGATAAAGTGTTTTTGAATGTATCCACTTAGTAGAGTGTCAAAAAGGCCATCTTGATGCGGACAAAAGGCCGAAACAAAGATGTTTTTCAATGAATAGTGCAGACGTAGTTTCAGTTGTGTGCTTTTGGAAACTTTGGCACTTTCGGTGTTGGAGAACCGAGAGGCAGCAAATTCCTCAACATGTGAGGCAGAAGCTGCCAACAAACAGACGCCTGGAGTCCCTCAGGGGGGTCTGAATGTCCACCCTCACACCCACCCCCCATTGGGACCCACAATCTGACTGTCTAATTGAGGATCCTCATGTGAAAGCAGGGCCTGTGTTTGCTTCTGGGAAGAAGCATTTGTCCCTCTGGGCCTACGACTGCATGTTGTGCTACACATCATGTCCGTTTTGTAACCGCCCACCAGATGCAGAGGCCAAGTGCGGTAATGAAATAATACAGCCAGACATCATGTCCATGGTTTCCATTATTGTTAAAGATTTCAGTTGCCCGATAGCACCACTTAGGTAATTTGTTTCTGTGTATAATCCTGTTGGCTGCTATTAAATTAAACCAACTGGTCATTTGGGTTTGGGGGACTATAAATAAACCCTGTTGCCACGAGGCATGGGCAGTATGTGTTATGTCTCATTTGATTAAAGGGGAAGCACTTTATAATTTCATCTGAAAAAAAAAAAAAAGTGACCTCACTAACCTCACTCGGGCCATCAGATGATCCCAACTAATGGCTAAAGTAGCTAATGACTGTCGCTCACTCATATCCATAACCAGTGATTTTTATTTCCCCTCTAATACGACAAAATCTAAATCATAATCAGCTACGTTTTCAGATTTAATCACAAGTTTTGGACTATTGCTGCTATATGAGATGTTTGTTAATCATTGTAATTGCCTGTCATTAATGTAAGTGTTGGCTGTGTAGTTTGCTATGAGTTGAGGATGATGAGATTGAGTTGTGCTTTGGCATAAAGCCATGGAAAAGACGAAGACCCAACAGCACTGCTGCCTTTTCTTTCTCTTATTGTGATGGAAATAGGCAACTTATGCTGAATTAACACCTAGGGTATGTTACCACAGTATGCTCGAACGCTTATCCTGGGTTTTATCAATGTCATTTTAGCTGTTACACCATCAAGGTGCAACTGAACACTGCATTAATTAAATAGCATCATTTTGCATATAAATATCAATGTAGGTGTTTCTGGAACTAAAGGCGCTTTATGTCCCAAGGGTTGATTTTTATTAAAACTGTCAGATTCTATCATTCATTCATTTTCTTTTCAGCTTAGTCCCTTTATTAATCTGGGGTCGCCACAGCGGAATGAACCGCCAACTTATCCAGCATATGTTTTACACAGCGGATGCCCTTCCAGCTGCAACCCATCACTGGGAACATCCATACACACTCATTCACACTCATACACTATGGACAATTTAGCTTACCCAATTCACCTATACTGGATGTCTTTGGAATTGTGGGGGAAAACGGAGCACCTAGAGGAAACCCACGTGATCACGGGGAGAACATGCAAACTCCACACAGAAATGCCAACTGACCCAGCCGGGGCTCGAACCAGCGACCTTCTTGCTGTGAGGCGATTGTGCTACCCACTGCACCACCGTGCTGCCCCCAGAACTTTATTATTATTATTATTATTATTATTATTATTATTATTATTATTATTATTATTATTATAATTATTATATAAAGGTTGTATTATAAAAGGTTGCAGTCTTGAAAATCATTGATCTCTACTCATTTTCAAGGGTGTGTGTGTGTGCGTGTGCGTGTGTGTTTTTTTATAGTTAAATATTCTTTTACTCTTTTTTGCAGCTTTGTTTTCAATAATATATCAACACACTGTTTTAATCTGAACAAAGAGTAAAACATCATTTCCTGCATGAAAAATGATTAATTTACAGAAATTACAACTGTGCCTAAGTTTCTCGTGGCAGGAGTGATAATTTTGTCAGTGCCTGAGATGAAATATACACCTGATGAAAATGGTAAATATCACTTGTGAACTTGTTTTATTGTGTATGATTTCCAAAGCTGTAATTTGTCATATAATGGATACTTTCAAAAAAGGTTTGTTTTTTTTCATTAAATGTTTGCTTTGGTGTGGTCAAATTAATTATTATTCTTTTTATAAGGTGTATTGTCTATGCAGTAGCAATAAGCACAGCTCACACAGACATCACCAAGCAGATTTTTGATAAATGACCAACTTGAGCCCTTCTAAATAAATAAATAGATGAATACACGTTGCAATTACAATAAATACACATAGAAAAATAAAAAAATCTTTAGACAAACGAATCAGCCATGTAATTTAAAAAAAGAAATCATTACTATTAAGGCCTCACAGTGGCGCAGTGGGTAGCACGTTCGCCTCACAGCAAGAAGGTCACTGGTCGCTGGTTCGAGCCTCGCCAGTTGGCGTTTCTGTGTGGAGTTTGCATGTTCTCCCTGTGTTGGCGTGGGTTTCCTCCGGGTGCTCCGGTTTCCCCCACAAGTCCAAAGACATGCGGTGTAGGTGAATTGGGTAAGCTAAATTGTCCATAGTGTATGAGTGTGAATGGGTGTGTATGGATGTTTCCCAGAGATGGGTTGCAGCTGGAAGGGCATCCGCTGCGTAAAACATATGCTGGATAAGTTGGCGGTTCATTCCGCTGTGGCGACCCCAGATTAATAAAGGGACTAAGCCGAAATGAAAATGAATGAATGAATGAATCATTACTGTTAATTTCACCACAGAATGATTACAAAATACAAAATATAAATATAATTGAAATGACACTGTGGTATTAATGAGTTTTAGAAAATGACAAACAGGAAACATTCAAAAATGAAATATTCTTTCTTGGTCTGCATCAGATTTAGTTGACAAAAGTGATTTAATTTATGAACATAGAAAAGATTAAATATAAGTAAAGTGTCCACTTTATTCATATGAATATTGTTACAATAAAATTTGTGCAAATTGGTCTATTGTCATTGAGTGTAACAGATATATGTATGTAAAAACAAAACAACCAGCTTAATGAAATAAATAAAAGGAAATCTCATTAAGTAATTTGTTTGTAAACCTTTCGGTGTCATTTTTTAAAACGAACAACATACTAAATCAGCTTCTTTTTGAACTCAAAATAACATAAAGAAATACCTGAATGTTTATGTCACTCAAATAGCATTCAAAACCTGTCAGGCAACACTCTCATGTCCCCTTGTGAAATTTGCTAATTAATATTTTTTAAGATAGACCCTGTAGATCCTGTGCCCAGCAGGCCACAGCGAGACAGAGCTTAATAGATTAACTAACAGAAGGCTGCCGATCAGAGCCCAGCCAGTTGACACCAGGAGTAGCATCTGCTCAAAGGCCATCCCGCTCCACCCAGGGCCAGCGCCGCCTCACGAACCCCGGCATGGAAGCTCCAACCTGGGCCTCTTGCTAATTCTGCCTCCCCTCGTCTTCTCTCCTCTCCTCCCACCACCACCGGCGGCATCGCCAGCCTTTCTATGACACAGTGGCTAATTAGAGGCATGCATATATTTATGACTGCGTTCATGACAAGAGAGAGGCTGCAATCTGCCTTTGTGCACCTAAACAATCTTGCTTCATGGCTTCCAGCTCACGCGCCGGCCTTCTGAAACAGTTACGGCTGTTTTCCAGGAGAGCCGACACTCGTGGAAGAAAATAAATATAGAAGCGTGAGCTCTAAGGGGATAAGCCACAGGCAAAAGAGAAACCTCTTTGGGGTCCATTTGAGGCTGCTTGAACTACATGTTTAATTATATGTAAAGGTCAGGAGGAGTGAAAGGGAAGAAATGCCAGACAGAGAGGCTGTGGTTAAGGCTCTGTTTTCTGCCTAATGATGGTCTCTTGCTTTAGTGCACATTCAGCGAACATCCATCACCCTCAGCTGCATCCCACTGAATTAAAAGGCGCTTGGTAACTCAGACAAGACAGACAATCAGCCTGAGATGATACTTGAGACTATGCTAGTTCAAGAGAGTGTATGACCTGATTTTTTCTATCTTTCTTTTATTTGCTTATTTGAGATTATTTTATTTCTTCTGCCTTTAATAAGCAGAGGCAGATGTTTGGTATAACATCTGAACCTGTCCAATAGCAACACTGGCTCAACCTATGGTGTAAGTTTAAGGTGGAATGCTCTGATTGTTCACCAATGAGAGTTGGGGGAGGGTTCAGGGAAAACGTGTTTGAAAACAACTACTGATGTTAGCAGCGCAATAGAAAAACACTTTGAATTGGTTTATTTATCACGTTATCACGTTATCCAGGGTCTGTTTTCAGATGCTTTCCAGCACTGAACGTTAGCTTTGGCTAGGTCCACTTTTTTCCCTCCAGACTTCCCTTAAGTCCTGTTGAAGGAAATTATAAATATTTGAATATCCACAGAAAAAATATATATAAATCATAAATCAGATCATGTCTTTCATTTCTGATAACACTTGACCAAATGTATGTTTCCAATGATTATAAACATAATTTGATTAAAACATAACATTTTTGATCATGGGTTTACATAGTAAATGCGTAGATATTTGTTCAAACATTAACTGTTTTGATTTGTGTTACTAAGCAGGATAAGCAGTCTGAATAATGGATGGATACATGTTTTTCTTTGTTTGGTAGTAATGTAAAGTAATGTGTATTTATAGCTCATTTATTGTGTATGGCAATACGCCCAAAGTGCTTTACAATAGTTTGAGGGCTTTTTTCCACACCACCACCAATTGATTAGGTTTGTTTTGATACAACATGAAATTGGTTAAAATTTTTCGCAAAGCAAAAAGCAAAAAAAAAAAAGGTCACCACTTTTGAAGGGATCATTTTGTTATTTCCCATCTGCTTAAATCTAACATCATGTGACACAGATTCCGGTGTTGTGCCCAGAAATGTACTGTACCCCTGCCAAATGATGCACCCCCTTCCTGAATTCTCTACCTGATTGCCTAATCCCAACCACAGCTTCTAATCCTAACCCTGCCCAACACCTAATCCCAACCCTACTCTACACTGCTAAATGAGGAGAGGCATAATCAGGCATAATTTGGCAGATGGTACTAATACATTCTCAAAGAGCACTGTAATACTTTTGAAAATCTTAATTTTGATCTTGATTGAAGTTGTTGAAGTCGGCATAATATCAAAACTAAGTCTGTATCTGTGCACGTCTTTATTTATATAAAAATGAATTTGCCCTCATAATCTTTTATCAAATACCAAAACCTTTCCTCCCCCTCGAAACAACTTTTCTTTGCTTCTGGTCACATGGAAGGCCTTTAGGCTGAGGCTATCAGTATGTGTCTTGTTTCTGCCCTGCCTTTGCAGGAGGTGGCGGTTTAAACGAATCTGAATCTGATACAATACTGTCTGTTTTGTCATCATCAGGTCTCTCAAAACATTCTGCACCGGAGGCAGCCAATGGCGAACAGTAATCCTTCACAACCAACTGCCATTTAAATCTTTCTCCATTTTGAAAGCAACTTCTCTTCTTCCAGTGATCCAATCTGTTTCCAAAGATCGAAATCATGAAATGCCCTACTTTTTTTCTTCTAATTTCAGAAACTGTTTCCATTGGATTAATAACCTCTGTTTCATGCTGACTTTAAAATATTGGGGTCTGTGATGCAGCAAGACCAGAGACTGTAGTGTGCACCATGATTTTCTGACAAAAAAATGACTATGAAAAGTTTCTTTCTGGCTATGACTATTTCCTCAAATCAAATGGACACAACTTACAGAGCACTTAGTTCTATTTGAACTTTTCTGATACTTTAAATATAGTATTAGTATAGTATAATATTCTAAAATAAAGTATTTTGATATACTATATCAAAAAATGGGAAGTGAAAGTGGAAGTTGTAGTGTAAGTATCCCATGAAACAAACTACTATGTTTAAATTCACCTAATAATGTCTAGAACCGAACTGAATGAGATGGTATTTTCCAGGATATGCGTCACGATGTTATCACTAGTCACTAAAAAAAATCATTATGGGTTTAGGAATTCAGGCAGGGTCAAGTTTTGGCATCCAACAAGAAATGAATATAAGTTACAGGTCGAAGACTAAGAGGTGTGTGTGTGGGATGAGATGGGAATGGACAGATAGATCCTAAGCAGATCCCCCTCCCCTTCATGTAATTGCAAAGATAAGGAAACTCATGCAGCCTCTTGGGCAGACAGTTTGGTGATTTACAGCTCTTTAATGGTCTCAACTTCAAAGCCTCCTAGAAAAAAAATCATTAATAGATATATTTAACAATGTGAAACATTAGTCATTGCTAACACATTCTCTCAGCGGCAGAGATTTAGAAAAAAAAAAACAAAGAACTGATTTCAAATGTTTTATTAATAGGTAAAGAGATTTTTTTTTCTCTCTCTCCTTTTATCTTTCCTTTCCTCCACTCTTGCTTTTTATGTAAGCTTGAAAAAGCTGGTTGAAATAACGCCTTGTTAAGGCACAGCATTAATTTGCTTGTTGAAGCAGAGAATTAATGTGCTATATGATCTTATATTCTCTCTCCCGTATATTTTCTCTAGCACTTTCACTTTTAGCATCTCCAGAAACTAACCTATCCTGAAGGATGAGCAGTTAAGATCTGTGCTGATAGTCTCTTGAGATATGGTGCTTACGTGGGTTATATATTTCTATGAGTATGGCCTGTAACATTGCTTGAGCTCACTTTCTGAGACTTTTCTCTCACTTTTTCCCTTTTCTAATACTAGCTGGTAGAATCTGCATTTGGCACAGTGACAGTTATGTTTAGGGGGTTTACAAAAATCTGAGGTCACACTTTAAAATAAGGTTTCCTTTGGTTAATATATTTACTAACATGAAATAAGAGTGAACAATACTTGTACAGAATTTATTAATTGTTAACATTTACTAATGCATTATTAAAACTCAAAGTTGTGCTTGTCAACATTAGTTAATGCACTGAGTTAACAAGAACTAACAATTGATGACTTTGCTTTCATTAACGTTAACAAACATTAATAAAAACTGTTCATTGTTTGTTCATGTTAGTAAATACTTTAACTGACGTTAACTAATTGAACCTTATTGTAAAGTGTTATCAAAATGGAAACATTTTTTAAATGCATTTTGAATGTTAATTCACACAATAACAGCATTTTGATGAGGCCCAAAAAAACAGACAATGGCAGACTACATGAGAATATGTGCACAGGCACAGGGTGCTTCTTTACAAAGCTGTGTTGCCAACTACTGGCCTGGATCAGTGCAAAATCAGTGTTCTTATTTATTATTGGCATGTTAAACAGCCTCATTTAGACATTCTGTAAACTGTTTTTGCAACAATATTTAGGCCCAGGAATACTTGTTTTCCACACAGGTTTACATTTTTATTCAATTACAGATGGACGAGTTTAACACATGTGCAGTAACACCTAGTGACACCACTTGCTGTCTCAAAATTTGCTTCATTTCTATGCTGTTATGCACACACACCTTCATCTGCATGCAAATGTTATTCACAGACATCCTGTGGACACTCCTGATTACACAAATTGTGTCATGAGGAGAATACACAGATTTCTGGACCATCTATCCAAACTTAGGCTTCAGGCATGTGCAATTCTGCAGCCAGACACTGCATTTCCGGCCCACTAGATGGTACTTTAATCTTTACGGGCCGCTCATTTAAATACTCATCAGAAAAAAGAAAAAAAAAATACTGTAATGTTACTGGGAGTTATTGCAAGTCTTTTGAACTTTTTATAATAATAATAATAATAATAATAATAATAATA
>CAIGQW010052626.1:114623-126635 GCA_903798125.1 Danio choprae | reverse complement strand
GTGTGTGTGTGTGTGTGTGTGTGTGTGTGTGTGTGTGTGTGTGTGTACTATATCAATATATTGTTACATATGTTGATATCTTAAAAGTGTCACAAGTAAAAGCCCTGCATGTGTCAGCTCTATACCTATATCATAAGCAATAAGTACGAACAGGAACAAATATTGTTTTTACTAATTTAGTATGTACCAATACATTCAGATTGTGTATAGCAAATACAACATTTATAAGAAATAAAATAAAAACAAAAACACTTAAATTTATGAATGCTTCTGCTTTTAATGTGGAACCAGTGGCCTGAACTGGGAGTTGAATGACTGTTATAAAATCCTCTAGTGAACTGAATTGCAGAATTTCTAACAAGGGGTCGACATCTAGGTGAACTTTGGCTGATTAATGAAAGCATTTGGTGACCTTTTGCTGTTCTTATGAAAGGTTCAACCCTCTGTTCAGGGGTTTTGGCCTCATCCCTCCTCTCTTATAACTTATAAGAAAGACGCCATCCTGGACAGCCACACTTTATTTCACCTTTTTGCTTCAGATCACAAATAATTCATTAAATGTTCTTTGCAATGTTCTTCATTTGCAATGAGTTAAGCTATTTAAAACGATAAACATTTGTTTAACAAATTGGTTACTTCCCTTATTCGTTGTACCATTCTCAATTTAGCTCCTCTAATTCTACTACAACTGATGATCCGGCAGCTGCTTGATATTTTAATTTTCTGGGTGGTGTTTGCTAATTGGTGAAATTAGTGGGTAGCGGCAGATGAAGAGTTCCTGGGTGAATGTGTTGCATGTCAAGCCTGATACTGAGGCTTTCAGAATAGGTTTCCCAGCCTGGGCGTTTCTTTCTTGCACTTCAGAGAGGTGTTCACAGAGAGGAAAAAAATCTGAAACATCAGTGTATTTACTTCTTTCAGTGAGGATCTGATTGATGAACACACCCACATACACTTCTTTTGACATATTAAAGTCAGAAGTTTCTACAGAGGGGATTTTGGGAATCTGTTTTTATCACTCCATAATTCAGAAAATCTCTCTCTCTTTCTCTCTCTCTCTCTCTCTCTCTTTCTCTCTCTCTCTCTCTCTCTCTCTCTCTCTCTCTCTCTCTCTCTGTATATTAAGGCAAACTATGTACATTATGAACATATCCCTCTGTAAAAACTGTCAGAACATACTGTAAATATGAATAAAACTGTGATGTACAACATATGTAAATGTTGCTAAAGTGAGTATATATATTTCAATGCAGGTAAAAAAAACAAACAAATTTTATGAAAACTGACTTTATATGTACTGCAATTGAAATCTACAGACCCAAATTAATAAGGTGCAATAAAAAATACTGTTAAAGTGTATTTCTTTTGTGGATGTTTTCTTTCCTTTAAAAAAAAAAAGGTTAAAAGAGCAAAAAGTCCAAAATCTTAAAACTGGTAGGTGTACCAGTGTATTCATGTATCTTTTTTCTTTTTTCTTAAATATGTACGCCTTAGAAGACAAAACGCAAGAAACACATGGTGGCTTTTAGAGGTGTAAGGCAGCTCTTTGGGAGTGTAGCAGCTCACAACTGTTTTGTGAGGAAATAATACCACTTTAAAGACAGACTTTAGCTGAGGGATTTTAGAATGACCAAAACAACTTTTCAAATGTTTTACAATGTGGTCGGTCCACTTCTTTGTTCATTAATGCCATGGCATTGCACCTATGTTTGTTCTCACATGATCTGTTAAAACAAAATCACCTTTTTTTGAAGCACATGTTGGAATTTATTCTGTAAATGTGTTTCCATCGTAGTTTGCACACATTTCTTATGCGCATCTTATTTGATCAACAGTTTATCCTGATCACCTATGCACATATGTTTTTATGTGCACATTCAAAAGGTATGCGTATCTTGGCGTTTCCATTATGCATACTTTTATGGAATATTTTAAAAAGTGCATAAAAACAGTTGAATGGAAACATAGCTAGAGACCTGATACTACACTTGGTGTGTGGACTAACAGCCAAACTTCTATAGACAACGCCTAAGTCTGGACTTTTCTTTCACTTCATCAGGGAGGCGTTCGAACTCACTTCCCACCGAAACGCAGTGAAAAATCTATCAGAAACATCAGTGTATTTACTTCCCTCAGTGGGGATCTGATTGATAAACACACCCCCATACGCACAAAAACACACTCGCAGAAAAAAATAAAAAACACCCAAAGGAAGTTTAAACGTCAAATGATCCCACTTTACACTGGCATTTTGGGTTTAGTCGCTGCATAGCGACGGCGGTTATGAAACCTTTTCATTGTGAGCGTATTGTGAGTGTGTCTTTGGTCTCGCTGTAGGAGTCTGTCTGCTTTCAGGGGCCGACCGACGAGCCCAGCACTTAAGAGATGGCACACTGAGTGTTGTCGCGAGCCACGACTGGCTTAATGCATTATTATTGTTACCACATTCCCTCACTGAATGCTCCAAAGGGAGTGAAGGCTCAGAAAGGCTTTTCAGAAGCCCAGTCTGAGAAAACACACTGCCATAAATAGCTCAATTGGGCCTGGGTATGGATTGGTTGAGTCTTTCTTTTTTTTTTTTTTTGGTTCATTCCCCCCTAAAGTGGGAAAGAGTCTGTGCAAAGGTCTTTCAGAAAAAAAACTACATCTGGACAAAACAAATGAAAGGCCGAACACCTTTGCTTTTTAGTTTATTGACAGTTATTTTATAGATTATTACTTTATTATGGCTGTATTTATTTGATCAAAAACACAATATTAAAAGAGGATTATATGAAATGTTATTACAGTACAATTTAAATTGTTTTCTATTTATTGTATTTTTAAATATTATTTATACTTTTGAATGCAAAATTGAATTTTCAGGAGTCAGTTCTAGTAGTTCAAGTTTTTTTCCAACTGGGGTGTTCAGAGAGTGTTACGGGTATCAGTGGTAATGTTAGGAGAAAAGACATAAAAAAGAATAAATACTTTTTTTTAAGTAATATACAATTTGCTAAATAAACAAACACATTAATAGTAAGATATAAAATAAACATATAGTATAAAGGAAGTAACATGAGTAATAAACTAATACAAAGGAAACATAAACACAACAAATAGCCCTCATCCTTATGGTAAAATACATAAATAAAAATGTTATTACGTTATAACACAATAAAAAATAATAATCAAATTAGTAAATACATGTAAATACAGATTTATAATGAGTAAATCTTAAATCGTATGTATTTTAATATATAATATAAATAAATAGTATTTATAAATAATATTTTAGACCTATACAATTTTTAGACCTGGAATATTTTCAGAGTACAAATTGTGTAAACTTACATTTGAGGTCAACTTTTTGCATAACAGTACATGCTGCAGCATGTTTTAGCAGTTCTTTTAAGCCCACCCTTCTGAAAGTGAAGGGTTTTTTTATTCCTTTCATTACAGCATTCTTTCTCAGAATTATCTATGGATAACAATGTCACTAAAATGCACATGGCCCTGTAGTGCACAATAGTTGTTTTGGTAATCAAGTCCTCTCACTTTCCAATAGACTAAACAGGTCAAATGTGCATGACATTGTGTCCTTTCATTCTTTTTTCTTTACTCTAAGCATTATGTAATAAGAAAACAGTTGCGATCAGAATTATTAAACCCCCTTTGAATTTTTTTTGCTTTTTTAAATATTTCCCAAATGATGTTTGAAACAGAGCAAGAGAAAGACTTTTTTCTTGCTCTGAGAAGTCTTTTTCTTCTGGAGAAAGTCTTATTTGCTTTATTTTGGCTAGAATAAAAGCAGTTTTTAATTTTTAAAGCTATATTTTAAGCTATATTTTTTTTCGATTGTCTACAAACCATCATTATACAATAACTTGCCTAATTACCCTATCCTGCCTAGTAAACCTAATTAACCTAGTGAAGCCTTTAAATGTCAGTTTAAGCTGTATGGAAGTATATTGAAAAATATCTAGTAAAATATTATTTACTGTCATCGTGGCAAAGATCAAATAAATCAGTTATTAGAAATTAGTTATTAAAACTATTATGTTTAGAAATGTGTTGAAAAAATCTTCTCTCCGTTGAACAGAAATTGGGGGAAAAAATAAACAAGGGGGTTAATAATTCAGGGGGTTTAATAATTCTGATTGCAACTGTAAATAACTTTTAATAAATGTTTAAAACCTGAAGTTTAGAAGTTTGTTTATTGTTATAAAAATCTATATAAAATTCTATATTTCCATTAATAGGAAATAATTTTCAAAAATAAATTGTGAAACTGGTCTCAAAAACAAAAAAGTGCTTTTGTTATAATTTTGTTTGAATTTTCACTACATCAGTTTGTTTCTAGGCAAAATATTGAAATTAAAATGTTACTGTCAAATTTCCAGATGGTAAATTTCTTTATTTACTAATTATATTAACTACAATATTTTTTTAGCTCTTACTGTATGTGTATTATCATTTGTGGAAAAGTGCAGTAAGTACATGATTCAAAATTTATTTTTGTGTACCTATAAAGAAAAGAAAAAAAAAGTTACAGTAAATAACAAATTCATTTTGGACTAAACCATTACATTGAAAAGAACCAAAACAGCACAACACTTCTGTGAAACTCAATCCAAAAAACATACACTTGAATAATTTTCAAACGACACCATTAACCTTTTGGTTAAATGCTTTTGCACTTGGAAGATAAAACCTACAGTGTGTACGTGTGTGTGTCTCGAGTGCTTGTTTGTGCAGCGCTCTGCGTGTTTAGTGCAGCTCTCGTCAAGGTGAGTCGAGACTTTCTGAGAGTAAAAGGGAGCAGAGTTACTAATGGAGGTGAGTCTCTTCTTTTTGTGTAGCAGAAAAATGAAGTATCCTTTAAATGCGCTTTTCCGAGAGTCCATTGTCTGCCCCTGGGGAACAGGAGGACAGAGCGAAAGGGTGGTGCTTTCAATCTCATCGCATTACACAAGCATTTACATGACGGACAGGAAGGCCGTTTACGAAAAGTGAGCCCTCTCGCCGTCAGAAGCGAACCCTTTTAGCTGAGAGAAACCATGCCCTTCTGGAGCCGTTCGCGAGTGCGTTAGCAGCACACCCATAATGGCCAGGATTGGGTTACCCCTTTACTTTAGGGCAAACAAGACTAGCCTTAATTGCCTTACCAATATTTGCATGTCCCTCTTCATGTTATCGAACACCCCGCTAAGTAACCGAGCACCTCCATCTCAGCTCTATTTTAGGTTGTTTGCAGATGCCGCAGAAAGGCAGTTGAAACAGTGCAATTACTAACCAGATTTCACACGTCTTGAAGACATCTCTGTTTCAGCCGTCGCTCTTTTCATTGGCCCATGTGTCTACCTGATACAATATTTCACAAGGCCGCATCGTTGATTAGTGTTGACCTTTTGACAGAACGGACATCGATACCTTGCGGAGGGTTACGTGTTTAAGCATGGTCGAAAGAGAAGACAATGTTCACGTGCGTTTAATTATTGAACCTATGGGTTAATTATTCATGTGCATATTATGAGTCTGTGGCTGGAGAGTGAACGATAATATTTTTCCAGAAAATGTCTTTCAAAAGCACATATTGGAGTATTTCAGCCAACTGGCTGGAGCTGTATTAATGACTGAGAGAGTTGAGTTGTATGAGGATGACTGTAATGGTAAATGCATGTACGATTCGCAAAGAGCTTCGGCCTGGTGAGTGACTGGGGGAAAAAAAAGAGAGGCTTTTTAGAGCAATATGGGCTGGTTTAACACAGCTCCTCTTAAGTACCATGATGCTCTATGGCTAATGAGAAACTTGGATCCCAGCCTTCAGAACTACTGCATACTTCTGCTCTGAGGACAGGCTTTCTGTCTTATTATTGGCCGTGGTGGACAAATATTTTTTTTACCACTGTACTTATCTGTAGATTATCTCACTTTTTTAGGAAACTTTTTATCTTACTATGTTTTAGAAGGAAATATGGTACTTTTTACATTATTATACACATTATTATACACAGCTAAGCAGGGCTGCGCCAGGTCAGTACCTGGATGGGAGACCACATAGAAAAGCTAGGTTGCTGCCGGAAGTGGTGTTAGTGAGGCCAGTAGGGGACACTCAACCTGCAGTCTGTGTGGGTCCTAACGCCCCAGTATAGTGAAGTGGACTCTATACTGCTCAATGAGCGCCGTCGTTCGGATGAGATGTTAAACCGAGGTCCCGATTCTCTGTGGTTGTGAAAAATCCCAGGATGTCCTTCAAACAAGAGTAGGGGTTTAACCCCGGCATCCTGGCCAAATTTGGCCACATGGCCTCCTAACCATCCCTGTATCATAATTGGCTTCATCTCTCTGTCTCCTCTCCACTAATCAGCTGGTGTGTGGTGTGCAGTCTGGCGCAATATGGCTGTCGTCGCGTCATCCAGGTGGATGCTGCACACGTGTGGTGGATGAGGAGATTCCCTGTGTGATCTGCACATCAAATCAGCATTAAGCCCCCAGAAACAAAAATTAAATAGTAAAATGTAAAGAAACATAAGTAACATTTTAATAAACAACTGTATCTTGTAGACTTAGCGGTGATTCCTGGGATCACTATGCAGTAGCTTGATGTGAAGAATGGAAGCTAGGATTTGAAGCCTTGGTAATCAGAAACAAAAGGAGAAGGGTCTGGATGCACACTGGGTGCAGTTGCAAGCTGAACTGCATATAATGCTTTTAATGCGCACACCGAACCCCACCCCTAACCCTATACCCCTCACAGTGATGTCACTAGCTCCATTCAGTGCATTGTGTCTGACACTGTGAGGGATGTACTCATTTATGCTGATTCCCTGTACAAGTTGCTGGTCATATAATTAAAATATCTTCAAAAAGTTGATTTATTTCATTCAATTCTATTCAAGAAGTGAAACTTGTATAATGTATACATTCATTCCACACAGACTGATATATTTCAAGTGTTTATTTCTTTAATTTTGAGGATTTTGATAACAACTAATGAAAACCCCAAATTCAGTATCTCAGAAAATTTGAATATTACTTAAGACTAATACAAAGAAAGGATTTTTAGAAATCTTGGCCGACTGAAAAGTATGAACATGAAAAGTAAGAGCCTGCACAGCACTCAATACTTAGTTGAGTGCTCCTTTTGCCTGAATTACTGCAGCAATGCGGCGTGGCAAAGGAGTCGATCAGTTTGTGGCACCGCTCAGGGGTTATGAGAGCCCAGGATGTTTTGATATTGGCCTTCAGCTCTTCTGCATTCTTGGGTCTGGCATATCGCATCTTCCTCTTCACAATACCCCATAGATTGTCTATGGGGTTAGGGTCTGGCGAGTTTGCTGGCAAATTAAGAATAGGTATACCATGGTCCTTAAACCAGGTACTGGTAGCTTTGACACTGTGTGTAAGTGTCAAGTCCTGTTGGAAAATGAAATCTGCATATCCATAAAGTTGACCAGCAACAGGAAGCATGAAGTGTTCTAAAACATCCTGGTATAAATCTGCGTTGACCTTGGACTTCAGAAAACACAGTGAAGCAACACCAGCAGATGACATGGCACCCCAAAGCATCACTGACTGTGGACATTTTACACTTGACCTCAAGCAAAGTGGATTGTGTGCCTCTCCTCTCTTCCTCCAGACTCTGGGACCCTGATTTCCAAAGGAAATGCAAAATTTACTTTCATCAGAGAATATAACTTTGGAGCACCCAGCAGCAGTCCAGTCTTTAGTCCAGTCTGTTGTTCAAGAGTGGCTTAACACAATGAATGCAACAGTTGAAACCCATGTCTTGGTTCTTGAAGCACTGTCTCCAGCTGCAGTCCACTCTTTGTGAATCTCCCCCACATTTTTGAATGGGTTTTATTTCACAATTCTCTCCAGGGTGTGGTTATCCCTATTGCTTGTACACTTTTTTTCTACCACATATTTTCCTTTCCTTCTTTATTCTCTGTTAATGTGCTTGGACACAGAGCTCTGTGAACAGCCAGCCTCTTTTGCCATTACCTTTTGTGTCTTGCTCTCTTTGTGCAAGGTGTCAGTGGTTGTCTTTTGGACAACTGTCAAATCAGTCGTCTTCCCCATGATTGTGTAGCCTACAGAACTAGACTGAGAGACCATTTAAAGGCCTTTGCAGATGTTTTGAGTTAATTATCTGATTAGAGTGTGGCACCAGGTGTCTTCAATACTGAACATTTTCACAATATTGTAATTTTCTGAGAAACTGAATTTGGGGTTTTCATTAGTTGTCATCAAAATTAAAAGAAATGAACACTTGAAATATATCAGTCTGTGTAAAACGAATGAATACATTATACAAGTATCACTTCTCGAACGTATAGTTCAAATAGTGAAATAAATCAACTTTTTAAAGATATTCGTGAGTTATATGAACAGCACCTGGATATATACCTGTTCTAATAAAAGAATGATAGTGGTTGGAGAAACTTGTCAGCTGATCGCATCAGTTGGCAGCAGTACTGTGACCATGTGAACTGACTGAACTATTGCTGTACTGGATTTGAATCATGATCAGGCAGAATCTTGTCAGTTTTCCTGTTAAATCAGTTCAAAACCTTACTGAAAAAATTATTTGTGAATTGGACAGATTTGATAAAATCTGTTGATTATTCAACAACTCACAGGTCAACTGAACCTGTCAATGTAAGTTAAAGACTCACTGACTCAAATGATTCACTAGTCAATGACTAATTCAAATGGTCAGATTGAGTACAACACAGAAGAGCTCCTCCCTATGTGCCCTAATCCTTTCGAAGAGTTTACCCTCCTGAGTGACAGGTTCAGAGATTATGGAACATTCTGTGACACCAAAACATGTCCCTGTGCAAATTCATTGGGTCCAAAGTGTCCACATTTTTACTCTTTGAAATCATTCATTTTGAAGGGACAGTCTTTACTACTTTGTGTTTGGAATGACACTACTATACTTTAACCATGATTGTTTTCACTACGAATACCCTTTCAGAGTGAAACACTCTGAACGACTCACTGATTCAAATGATCCACTCAGAGAGAGTTAATGGCTCACTGGTTTAAATAATTCATTGATTCAAATGAACCAGTTAGAATCTTTGGTAAAAGATTCACTGCACTTATAAACTGTTTAATGTTAAGTCAAAAATGCAAGAGATTTAATGCCAGTAACAGATAATGTAAAATTTAAGTTACTAATGATTCTGAATTTTAGGATTTAAAGTTGTAAATGAAAAGCCATATTTAGGTTACTATTGTCTGTTTGTATACTAAGTTTCCTAAAAATAATGGTTTGATCTGATTAAGTCCACTATAATGAAATGTGCATGTGCATACACTATAATGAAGTTTAGTGCATTAACATCTGAACAGGATAGGTTCATTTTATTTATTTTGCCCTATATTCTCTCTTCCATGTAAAAAAAAATACTGTAAAATTCACAGTAACTTACTGGCAATTTTGGTTGCCAGTAAGACTGTAAAATGTACAAGCACACTGTAAATAAATAATAACAATTGTTCAGTTTTTTTACATTACAGTTGTAATTATTAATTTACAGTGTGCTTGTATATTTTACAGTCTTACTGGCAACCAAAATTGCAAATTTGACAGGGTTGTTTATATTGTATGTTGCTATGTTCTGTGTTGTTATATTTGAGCACACGTTTGTTTGAATTTAGCATTTATTACTTTGTGTCATATACCAGGGTATTTGATCATTTTTGACATTTTCTTTTGTTTGGACACTTTAATTATCATTAATTAAGCTATTGTAGTTACCAGTATAAGTTTGATAATAATGTCAAAGATGTTCTTGCTAATATACTTTTTATATTTAAGCACATTAAATATCATGTATTATATAATTTTATATATATTAAATATTTTACTTTGACTCATGGTAATTTAAAAAAAGGAATGACTTAAACTTGGTAAACATTTTATTATCTGTACTTTCACTCATGTACTTGATTTGTGTAATTTTTCCACAACAGATTGTTGGAAGGTTCTCAGTTATTATGTTTAAGTTTTAGGTATTTTAGATGTTTTTGCTCTTAAGTGTTTTAAAACTGAGGAGACACACTGTTGTGGTTGTTGTCAGTTCAAGGCCCTCTGCATGTTCATAAGTGCATCATTGAAATGGGCTTGAAACGTGCCACATTCTTTACTGATGAGTGCACTGATAGTGCTGAAATGTTGACTTACATAATGACAGAGCTAAGTGCACATAGTTTACACCCATCCTGACACATTTACACATCAGCCTCGGCACCTGACCAAACATCCCATATGTCAAAAAAGTGTTGTTTTTTTTCCACTCCGCTAATCTTCACAAGTGCTTCTAATTACCAGCCATAATACAAATAAAGGATGTGTAAGTGTGTAAACACTGATGTTGTGCATGTATATTTGTTTTCATCTTACTTTAAATTATAATGTTAAAATAGGTTTGGTGTTGATTTAATAATGTTTTATAAAGTCTCACAAAGTGCTCACTGAGACTGCTTTGATTTGCATATAAAATCAGGGAAAATAGGGTATGTTAATACAATTTTAATTAATAATAACATTTTGTTAACTGCATGTGGCATATATCATGAATTTATGAGGTTTTGCTGACAGTTCAAGGATTTAGGCCAAATCCCAAATCGAACCCTTGCACCAAATTTTTGTGATGTGATGCTGTTTAATTGTTGGGGTGATGTCTGCTTGGAGTTTACTTTAGTTCAGCCTTGACAGTGTGTATTTAGGGCACAAAGGGGGCACTCGTGAGCAGCCTCCTGACAGCTAAAATGATGCAAAAGACACCCTACAGTCAGTCTCAAAGGAAGCAATAAGTAAATTTTGACAAATGATGTTGATTTTTGAAAGCGCCAAAAAATAATGATGAAAAAAATGCCCATAACCCAACAAGACCCTGCCCCTTTTTAATATGCTATCGTAACTAGACACACCCCTTACTGCTGATTGGCTGCACATTTGTTTTGGGACTCATTTCGACACTGTGGTCAATATTGTTTTTCAAATATTGTTTAGTGCACCTTTAATACCTATAAAGTGTTACATTTGCGATTGGGCCCTAAAGAATTTATGAGGTTTAGTCAAAAGCTCTGTTTAACACTTCTCACTTGTTAAATATTTGTAAAACCCAGTGTTGAGAAAGTTCTTTTTTTTAATGCATTGCAATATTGCAACATTTTTATCTGGGATTCTTTTTGTTTTTGTTGTTATTGTTGTTGTTGTTGTTGTTGTTGTTGTTGTTGTTGTTGTTGTTGTTTGAGGGGTCAAATGTAAAACGGTCGTCCCACTAGACTTTGAGCCGGTAATGTTTGCTCGGACTGTTCTGCAAAAAATTAGGACACTGCTAAAATTAGTAATTTCTCCATGTTTTAAACTTCTTTAACAATGTTTGGATCTTCTATTTGTCCCTGTCATTCACCTGACACAAATTTTCATGTCAGTTCATTAAACTTGAACTTTGCTATGCAGCATGATACGACATATCTTCGCTTGGGCTTGTGTTTCAGGTCTGATGCGTTTTCATGCATATGAATGGAAGTCAAAAAAATTGTAAAAGTTTTGAGAATGACACAAATATTAGTTTTCACAAAGTTTGCTGATAAACTGCTTTTCAAGAGTTCACACTTAGATAATGCTCAACTATGATAGCAGGTTTGGCATGCTGTCCCGGGAGAGAACCCTGAGCTCGGAGATAGATGAGCCCAAGGTTCCCACCTGGTCAAAGAGCATTAGAAGGGATACGAGATCAGATATTTCTCGTGAGCCCCCAGTTTGTGTGTGGTTTTTCTTTTTTTATATATATATATATACTGAGAATTGATTCTGTATGTATGCTTTAAGTGCTTGTGACTATTATTACGATACATTTATTTACATGTTTTTTAGACTGTGGGAGAAAACCGGAGGAAAACCCACGTGAACACGGGGAGAACATGCAAACTCTGCGCAGAGAGTGCCAACTGGTTCAATTGAACCTTTGGCCTTCCAGCTGCGAGGCAGCAGCGCCGGCCGCTGAG
>CAIGQW010052626.1:79201-114223 GCA_903798125.1 Danio choprae | reverse complement strand
TAGTAGTTTTGGAATGATCTGATGGGCTAGCTAATGATTAGTGATAAGGATCATTAGTTTGCTCATCAAATTAGTTTGTGAAACTTCACTTAGATCTTTGTTTCAGTTTTTTCTGTGACGTACTGTAGTATAATTACAAGCACTTCATACGTTTCAAAGTTTTTTTTCTACAATTACATGACATTTATCAGGACCTCTGCAATTCGACTGGACATGCTCTCAATCAACTTCTGGGCCAAATCCTGACTGATAACAACCCATTCTTTCATAATCACTTCTTGGAGTTTGAGGATTGACCACAAGTTCTCAATGGGATTAAGATATGGGGAGTTTCCAGGCCATGGACCCAAAATTTCAACGTTTTGGTCCCCGAGCCACTTAGATATCACTTTTGCCTTATGGCACGGTGCTCCATTGTGCTGGAAAATGTGTTGTTCTCCACCAAACTGTTGCTGGATTGTTGGAAGAAGTTGCTGTTGAAGGGTGTTTTGGTACCATTTTTTATTCATGGCTGTGTTTTGGGGCAAAACTGTGAGTGAGCCCACTCCCTTGGATGAGAAGCAACCCCACACATGAATGGTCCCAGGATGCTTTACTACTTGCATGACACAGGACTGATGGTAGCGCTCACCTTTTCTTCTCCGGACAAGCCTTTTTCCACATGCCCCAAACAATCAGAAAGGGGCTTCATCTGAGAATATGACTTTGCCCCAGTCCTCAGCAGTCCATTCGCCATACTTTTTGCAGAAGACCAATCTGTCCCTGATGTTTTTTTATTGGAGAGAAGTGGCTTCTTTGCTGCCCTTCTTGACACCAGGCACTGGTGGCACTCAAATCCCGCAGCTGAATCCTCTTTAGGAGACGATCTGGAGACTTGCTGGACTTTTTTGGACGTCCTGAAGCCTTCTTAACAAGAATTGAACCTCTTTCCTTGAAGTTCTTGATGATCCTATAAATTGTTGATTTAGGTGCAATCTTAGTAGCCACAATATTTATGCAATATTTACACAATAATTTTATGCAACGCAATGATGGCTGCACGCATTTCTTTGCAGGTCACCATGGTTAACAATGGAAAAACAATGATTTCAAGCATCACCCTCCTTTTAACATCTCAAGTCTGCCATTCTAACCCAATCAGCCTGACATAATGATCTCCAGCCTTGTGCTCGTCAACATTTTCACCTGAGTTAACAAGACGATTACTAAAATAATCTCAGCAGGTCCTTTAATGACAGCAATGAAATGCAGTGGAAAGTTTTTTTCAGGATTAAGGTAATTTTCATGGCAAAGAAGGACTATGCAATTCATCTGATCACTCTTCATAACATTTTGGAGTATATGCAAATTGATATTATAAAAACTTAAGCAGAAACTTTTCCAATTTCCAACATCCATGTAATTCTCAAAACATTTGGCCACGACTGTATATATATATATATACAGTTTTATTATTGTTTTTATTATTATTCTGTGCATTCCAAACATAACTTTGTTCATTTATTGCCATTTATCAGCTTTCTATATGGAGCATTCCATTAAGCAGGGATAAAAAAATACAAATCACCACAAAGCACAAAGACACTCCACTTTCGAAAAAAAAAAAAAACGCACACCTATATTCACAACCCAATATATCACACTCTCATCACCTATCAGAGGAAAATCCTGCTGTGATTTTTTTCTCTCTCTTTTTTATTTCCTCCTCTTAATCCTTTCTCTTTTATTCTGTATGTACTCTGTCTTCAACAAGCAAGCTGTGACCTGTTCAAATATCACAGCATTACAGGCCCAAACATGCCAAACGCCCATTCATTCGCTGCTAAGAGATTCTCCTCACATCTGTTTTATTGTCTCCATGTATATTCCAATATACCGTTGTTTAAACATCCATATATAAGAAACCTGACCAATAATTAGACTCTTTATCTGCTCTATTCAGCATAACTAACAGAGATTTGTGAATCAGAGGGAGGTTTTGTCTGACCTGTTTCTCCCTGCTCTGTAAAGTCATTTGTGTGGCTGTGTTGTGGTTGCTGAGCTCCATTAACTTGCCTTTTTCTGGTCCACATCAAAGTCACATCTGACATATGGATTATGAATGTAGAAATGACGTTTCTGAAATATGTCGCTCACTATCTTCCATTCATTGAGTTTTGCTCTGGGAGTGGAAAAGATTAATATTTCATGGCAACATTCTTCATTAATATGACATTGGAAGTAGAGTGATAAAGGCAGAGGTAAAATACAATCAAACATGAAATATAAACCTCATTCTCTATATATTAAACTTTATATTTACTGCAGTCATACTGTTGTAGATGTTACAAATAATTTACATTAAATATATAAATCTTATAAAGCTTACTTTTATGTATATGTATTTTTTAAATACACACATACTTGTGTATTTAAATACATACATCACATGTATATGACTTCAATCAAATTTTGAAATGTATTTCAAAATGTAATAAAATTACATGTATCCTTAATAAAATTGTTTTAAATACATATTTGTTAAGAATATTTCACATTATATATAAATGTATACTATTAAATATTAATTAATTTAGTATTCATTCATTCATTTTCATTTCGGCTTAGTCCCTTTATTAATCTGGGGTCGCCACAGCGGAATGAACCGCCAACTTATCCAGCATATGTTTTACGCAGCGGATGCCCTTCCAGCTGCAACCCATCTCTGGGAAACATCCATTCACACTCATGCACTACGGACAATTTAGCTTACCCAATTCACCTATACTGCATGTCTTTGGACTTGTGGGGGAAACCGGAGCACCCGGAGGAAACCCACGCCAACACAGGGAGAACATGCAAACTCCACACAGAAACGCCAACTGACCCAGCCGAGGCTCGAACCAGCGATCAGCGACCTTCTTGCTGTGAGGCGAACGTGCTACCCACTGCGCCACTGTGAGGCCCCTATTAATTTAGTAATATATATAAAATATAGGCCTCACTGTGGCGCAGTGGGTAGCACGATTGCCTCACAGCAAGAAGGTCGCTGGTTCGAGTCTCGGCTGGGTCAGTTGGCATTTCTGTGTGGAGTTTACATGTTCTCCCCGTGTTGGCGTGGGTTTCCTCCAGGTTTTCCGGTTTCCCCCACAAGTCCAAAGACATGCGCTGTAGGTGAATTGGGTAAGCTAAAATTGTCAATAGTGTATGTGTGTGAATGAGTGTGTGTGGATGTTTCCCAGTGATGGGTTGCATCTGGAAGGGCACCCGCTGCATAAAACATATGCTGGATAAGTTGGTGGTTCATTCCGCTGTGGCGACCCCAGATTAATAAAGGGACTAAGCCGAAAAGAGAATTAATGAATATAAAATATATACACACAAACTATACTACATGTGTGTGTGTGTGTGTGTGTGTTTTCTCATTTATTAGTATTGTACATTCATACATTTACATTTTTAAATATGAAACATTGAATTTTTTAGTTCATTGAATTATACATTTTATATTAAATAATATAAAACAGTGCAGCCCGTAATTAAATGCAGATGTTAAATTACATTATACACTATAAACTACACTTATATACAATATATTCTTTTTATTTGATACTTTTATTGCATTTTGCTTTTAAGGCTGTAATAGACACCGCACATACAGACACACAAAATACATATAAATATAATCCAATTATACAACAAAGTCTTTCCACGTGAGGACATTTTAATTGGAAAACCATGAATGCTGAGAACAAAAAAAAAATCTTGAATTCATTTCCATTTATTAGGATCAATTTACTCCGGTAATTGCTTTAACATTAGCAGATAATTGTCACATACATGGCCCTCGTGTTTGCAGTTAAAACACTAAATTACTTGAACAGATGTGAGGCTGACCTTTGTTCCAGTGAAACAAGCGAGCTGCGTTCAACTATCTTAGCTATGTTGTGCACAGTATACCGACATGAAAGCGCATCTCTATATATATAACTGGAAAGACAACACATTATATTCAAGTAATTATTATCGCAACTGTTTCTTGCGCTGAAATGAGGAGAGCTGTTGTTCAACACCAGCTGTTGCTGGACTACAATCACCTGTTGCTCATAAAAGTATTTAGGAGATCCTGTATCCGTTACACATTATACCGGCACCACAAAGTAAAAATAACCAGAGGACGCTTTTAAACTTGAAGGTTAGATGAGCATTTGATCACTGGACAACTGTTATGGTTTCACAACAAGACACTGTTTTGTTTTAACTCGCACAGAAAGCAAAAAAAAAAAAACGTCTTTGGAGCTGTGATTTTCCCCTGGAATCGCTTTGTTGAGAGTTATTTAAATGCACTTTAGCTCGATTCTCTCTACAAAAGAGACCAAAAGACATTCCTCGAGTTTTACAACTGAGGCAAACTCTGCTAAAGCGTTTAGGAGATGGCTGTGTTTTTAGAGCATCAGGAATCCAAATTAGCCGGTCTGAGGGGGAAAAAAGGCAAACCCTTGCACCTGTTATGACTACACTTTCCATGTTGATTTAATAAAGGCATTCAAAAAGTGTATTTCCAGAAAATAAATGTACATAGTGCATCGAGGAGTGCAGCTCCAGTGTCTGACAAAAATGTAGCATTATTATTATGAACGAAAATTCCAGGAACAGCCAAAAAAAGTGCCATATAAGACACTTTGAACATTTTAGTTTTAAAGTGTGAAGTCCATTTGGATAATCTATAAAACATTTTGGGAAATGAAATGTTCTATGGATATTAAAGGTTCTTTGTGGAACCATTGATGCTAATAAATAACATTTTTAAACCTTTCTTGGGTGAGGAATAGAGTGTGGAAAGAGTGTGGAAAGTTAAAAGCCCAGTGAAGTGCTTCGAAATGTGCATTTTTAATTCGATATTTGATGTAATCTCAACTCAAACATGAAGGCCCCTTTTAAAAAAATAGCCACAATGAGCTATATTATACGTTAAAAACAGTATGCAAGCCAAGTTGTATGTCCAAATTCACAGTGGTCACTTGTTTATCTATTAGTTAGGTTCTAAAAATAACCCGCAATAGGCGAAATCCGCGAAGTACAATTATTATAGATGTGTTAAGGCTGTAAAACCCCTCACTTACACACTTTATACACTTTTCTCAGACCGATATTAACATTTTCACACTTTTTCTTGTTTAAATACTCTCAAAGTTCAAACTTTCGTAGAAAAATAAGTCCAGTATTATAGAATGAAACCAAAGATCAAAACCTGTTGTCAGGTGTGCTAGCAAAATAAACATCGAAAATTGATTTCATGCTGACTTAAAGTGCCACTTTTTCAGTTACATTGTCTATATGAAAAACTTTAGGTTTTGTGTGTTTTTAAAAAATATTTTGGGGGCTGAAATGTAAACATTTGCAAAGGGGTTTCGAAAGTGCATATTGTCAACAGTCAAAACTGCTAATTTGTGAAAACGGTGGCATCATGAACATGTGTATTACATGATCTGTCTACAGCACAGGTGTCAAAGTCAGTTCCTGGAGAGCCGCAGCTCTGCACAGTTTAGTTCCAACCATAATTAAACACACCTGATTAAACTAATTGAGTGCTTTAGGATTGTTTAATACCTACAGAAAGGTATTAAAGCAGGGTTTGAACTAAACTCTGCAGGGCTCCGGGCTCCGGGCCTCCAGGAATTGACTTTGACACCCCAGGTCTACAGGTATCCATGACACAGGTAGAACATTAATGATGTTGGCTAATTGAACTGTATATGCAGGTGCGTAGTGATTCTTTACAAATTGACATTGCCAACTAGTGGCCTGGCATGCATAATACACTGTTTTTGTAGCTTTTCTGGGTCTATGTGAATTGATATAACTGAGTATTTTTGATTTAAGTACATTGTTGTTATTTAAACACACCTATAAAGCTAAAACCATTATATTAAATTTATGTATTAGCTAGTTGGCAAGAAAATATGTCATGGTCATTTGGTTCAACTTCAAATCAATCATAATTAAACAATAAAATAAAGTTAAAGTTTAGTTTTCAAAATAGAAAGTAAATGACAAAAGTTAATCCAGTAGGAACTATTCACTAAAACGTTTTTAATGAAGCCAGAATACCATCTATCCATAATACAACTAAAATTCTCTTTTAGAATGTTTATTTTCAGGACCATATGAATAAATCTGTATTTGCAGTTTATCGAAGATGCAGTTTTAGACTTTGCTATAGCTTATAATTACATTCTATTTAAAAAAAAAAACAAGAAATGATAGATATGATGGAAGATTGTCACCATGCTTCCCTTGTCCACCTGTCTAACAACTGAGTGCAGATTATAGCAGGGCATTCTGGGAATGCAAATCAGGCCCTCTTCATACCCATTAAGTCGAGCAACAGCTTCAAACGGCGATTTGTTCTGCAAATAGCCCATTCAGACCAGGCCCAAAAAGCTGCAACACCTTTCTCTCCCCCTGCGGTAATTGAATCTTCAAAGAGGGCATTTCAACCCCCCCACCCAGTCCCCCGTCCTACAAGCACCGCCGAGTGAATAGCATGTTCATATGAAAAGAGAAGAAAGTATACATGTTTATCCATGTTCAATTAGCCACCCCATCATCTGCATTCATAATTGCGGCATAAGAACACGCAGACACACAATTAAAGAACAGATAGATGGCACTGCATTCATCAAAAAAAAACAAGCATAGTTTTGCTAATGAGCACTGAAACTCGGCGAGATGAATTACTGCAAACATATAAACCCCCTTGGTCTCCTGAGGGAAAATTGAACGTTCTTTGAGATTCTGCATATAATTCACATTGAGTGATTTGAGAAAAGAACACCCGTGAGAGATTCAGGACCAACCCAAAGGTGCATACAAGCTGCTTAAGACAAGACTCTGCAAGAAGAAACAGTCATTCACCTGTCAATGTGGAGTTTTTCTGGCTTTTCTAAAAGAGGTTGGGTTTTTTTTTGGTTTTTAGTCTCATGGAAGTGTACAAAATACACTTTTAAACGTTACATCTGTGGCATTTTTTTATCAGTTTCTCTGTAGATTTAAATTAGATATATATTATTATAAATATGTTTTATTTTTAAAAGTGTGCAAGTGTCATAAATCTCCACTTCAGCAGTACACCAAACTTGACAGGTTAATTCATATTTATCAGCCTTATATTCTAAAGATTTGAGCAGAGGGATATGTTCAAATATACACATTTCATAAAAAAATAAAATAAAATAAATAAAGGGAAACAAAATCCGTCTGTTTGCAGTTCCAATAATATCACTTGACTCCCTCTGTAAAAACTTTAACTGTTTAATTTGTCAAAAAAAGAAAACAAACTTTGTAATAGTAGCAGTAGTAATAAAGTTAATAAGAATGATAGAAATATCCATATTATTATTATTAATAATATTAAATGCTGATCTTAAATTAATAAATAAAACAAGATTTTTTTTTAACTTTATCCAATGTTTAGATTTTGTGCTAGAAAACATATGCAAACGAGTGCATACATAATGCCTTCTTTGCGTATTTAAACATTACAGAACATGTTTTACCCTAGTAGCCTGTAGTGTCTTTAAACACACATGATCCACATACTTCACAGAGCATGAAAACACATTTGTTCCTCAGACTTCAAGAACGTTTGAGACAGAAACACAAGATTTATATAGGATTAAAAAAAGGGATGTTTTTAATCTCATTTTTTTATTAATTAAATACACCATATTGGAGCAAATGTCTCTGGAAAATATCACAAATAGATTCTCTCTCATTCTGCATTTATAGACCGACAGCTATGAGCTTCATTATTATTATTTTTTTTTTTCCATGTTTGTTTGTTTGTTGCATGATTTTAGGTTCAAGGGGTAAAAGGAAACAGGATTAGCTGCTGTGTAGTATGTACGGTAGCCACAATGGGACAAAAACATTTACATGCATACATACTGTACATGGTAAGTTTTACAAATACACCAAGAGTGTTCATGATTCGATTTTTTCCACAAAAAAAAGCCACGGATACTTCTTTGAATCCAGTCCTCGGGATTTTTATATCATCCGAAATGAAACACATTCCCTTTACAACATCTAAAATATAGAAAGAGAAGATACCATGTTGTGAAGAAAAGGAGAATAGACAAGGTAGGAGAAAAAAAATATATAAAGAAAAACAACGAAAGAAAAAAAAAAGTTCAGTATTCCCCCACTAAATTTTCAAACAAGTGTTATGAAAGCAGATTTCGAAAAAACGCTGCAGTGGATCAGTTTTGATTTCACCCTTTCTCTTTCCATCTGTTTTTTTTTTACCCCCGAAAAACTTTGTCCTCCGTCTTTGTGTCCCTCGGGATCAGAGGTCTCTCTTGGGTCAGTTCATGGAGTCCTCAGTTTTCCCCCTCCAGGGCCTCATGGGTATTTTCCATCCATGATTCAGGAGTTTTGGGGGGTAACGGGTGACTGTTGCAGGTCTGCGGTAGAGCTCAAGCCTGAGATTGGCGCTCTGGTTCGGAGTAGCGGAGCATTGAGAAGAAGTGGGATGAGGGTCCAATCCGAAAAAAAGTCTTCGGTGGCAATGAGCGAGGGGCTGAAATGAAGGCACACATCCTGCTTGGAGCAACACCTACGTCCTAACACACCTGAAAGACACAGAGAGAAAGAACTATTAGACAAACATGAAAATAACTATTAAATGAATAACAACTAATAATAATGATAAAAATAAAATACTGATGTCCCATATTAACAAATGTACTGCAATATATGATTTTAAAAAATTCTAAATCATACAAAAATAGCAAACCATTATTAAAAGCAGGTATTACGTTACATTATACACAATATTCTTTTTAATATGTATTTAAGTTTGTAGCTCTATTATAATTGCACTGTCAGTGATGGGCAAAGATTAATCGTGAATAATCGCATCTAAAATAAAAATGTGTTTTCAAAAATGTATTATGCATATGTGATACACATGCATAAAAACAAAACCAATTTGTTACATAGATATTTAAACTTATATATAATTTGTATCATATACATATATATTTCAAATCTAAATAAAAATAAACATTTTCTCAAATATATGCTTGCATGAGTGTATTTATTTATACATAATATATATACACAGTAAACATACTTTAATTAGGTCAAAACAAACTTTTATTTTAATATATATATATATATATATATATATATATATATATATATATATATATATATATATATATATATATATATATATAAAACAAAGTCTCACAACTTTGATAAAATCAAAGAAACATCATTCAAAAACAATTTTTAAAAAGAAGCATAGCCTTTTTAAAGTCTTCAATATCTTTTGTCAAACGAAGACCGCATGCTCTGCTAAAGCCCCCTGCTTAACTTATTGATCAATAAGGCTTTCCAATCCATCTGCTGCCCTATTTCCTCAGCATTTGAAGCACATATTGTAAAGTAAGTCTCTTTTGTGTCTCATTTCTAACAATGATGTGCCCACAGTCCCCAGGGTGCTAAGTTCTTGCGCAGCCGACACAATTATCCCAATATCCAAGTGCTGCTTTCACAGACAGTCACGGCAAACTTTTTTCCCCCCTAACATTCTCTTTCCTTTTGTTTTTAAAACATTCTAGGGGGGCAATTTGCTTTTCCCGTCTTACCTCAAGTTACTAAGGGGTTTCAGGCTACTGTAATAGTAATTGCAAGCCCCCCACGCCACCCCACATTGGAGGGCTAATTAAAGAGACGGAGGCTGTGAAGGTTTGGATCCCCTGGGTTCAGGCTCAGCATGAGAAAGGTAATTTGTCTGTCCTGAACAAAGAGATTAGGAAGAAGCCGGGGAGCTACTTAATAAATGAGCATCAAATGTCCTCAGCCGTGGACACGGACAGCACCAATTATGTCACCATGAAATTGCACATAATAAAAACAATGGCTGCCGGACGAGGCCTCCTATCTGTCTGGGGAAACGTTCAGTCGCTTCTCTCCCTCTCTCTCACACACACTCACACACACACACACACACACCATTCTCTACTGGTTTACTTCAATTTCCAGCTTATTTTAATCCACTTTTTTCAGTATGTGACTACTGTATTTCAAATTACAGATAGCACATTCAGTTTGGGGGACTTCCATTTAAAAAAAAAAAAAAAAAAAAAACTGAGACAAGTCACTTAAGAAGGTTGTGCTTCAAATAATCCAAAATTGTGGTGATAAAGGAGGTATGTTTGGCTTTGTAACACAAGACTTGGTATTTTAACGATGTTAGTATGACAAGCATTTTGTCTTTGTATTTCCTACAGCACAGTAAAATCTGACATACATCATCGATACTCTGGCGTAAAGCCTCCTTTATGGTTTATGCGGTTATTAGTGGTCTTGTGGAGTTCTTTCTTTTTGTTTTTTGTTTTTTTTGTTTGACAGAAGTTTCTCCCACACTTCAACTGAAATAACATTAAAAGTGACTTAAAGGGATATTTCACCCAAAACTAAAAATTGTGTCATCATTTACTCACCCTTTACTTGTTCCAAACTTTTTCTTCTGTTGAACACAAAAGATGATATTTAGGAGAAATCTGGAAACCTGTAACCATTGACTTAGTATTTGTTTTCCTACTATGTAATTTAATGATTACAGGTTTTCAGCTTTCTTCAAAATATCTTCTTTAGTGTTTATCAGAATAAAGAAACAAAGGTTTGGAACCACCTGAAGAGGAGTAAATTGCAAGTAAATGTTTATTTTTGGGAGAACTATTCCTATAAAACAGCTTGTATGACTTAAAAAAATAAGTTAGAAACAGTATTATCTTAGTTTATTAAGTAATAAATTACATAACTGTTATCATGGCTTACTAATCATATCATATGTATAGTGCATGATTAATGCAAAACAGCATGGGGCGTAGAAAAAACAGATAAGTTTGGAAGACGAGCAGAATTAGATAAACTGGCATATCTGAGCACTGCAATCTCAGAAATGATGCATGGTGAATTTTCCACAGCTGCTCTGCATAGCTTAAGTTTCATCATAATGCTTCAAATATCTCAGCATCAAGCAAAAAAGCGACTGTTTAAATATCTCCTGAGGACACGTGGACCTTCTCCACTCCTGCCGGTGAAAAGGGGCGTCTGGTGTATTTAAGAACTCTCTCTCCACTATAATTAAAGCAGCGCGGCCAATATTCAGATTGCATTTTAGCATTAATAATTCAGCTGTTTTCACTACAATTGATGTCGGCACATAAATAAACAATGAGGCCTCATATTTACACAGCGCCAGCCGCCGAGCGAGAGCAGGAGGAGGAATGGAGGGACGGGGGCTTAAACAGACATTTAAAATTAAGCTTGATAATGCGAAGGCTTTCAATTTGAAAGGCAACACGCTCTTGGAGCTAATTTGTAAAAGTGACGATGCCTTAAAAGGCCTCTAACAGAGCACTGAGCTTAATGGAGCTCTTTCATCCAACGTTTTTTTTTTTTCCCTGTTGAAGGTGAAATAAATGTTCACTAGGAGACTCAACAACTGTCCGATCTCTCTGGCGCGCTCTCTCTCTCTCTCTCTCGTACGCGCTCCCACATCCCTGTTGTCTCCATATCAATACTGATTATGTGTCACTGAGCCGTTATTTTCAGTGCTGCCGAGTGATACAATCGGCTGGTGGCTGACTACACAATGAAGTCTTATTGCAGACGGTCCCAAAGGCGAGAAGGGGAATTAGGTAAATAATTTGCCTGCTTGGCGGCTGGTTTTGTTTATTTAAAGCTTGCTGTGCAACGTCGGAGAAGTAAATAGTCAGACAGAACTATGGAGGTGAAATCATGGGCAAAATAAATGGGACAGAATCCTTTATGCAAGCTAGCTTTTATATTATTTTACAAGTCTTGATGTAAAACCAAAACAAAGAAAGAAAAGAAAACATCTTTTTGCTGCATCTTTAGTGAGCATATAATTTGGTTCTGAAAATATGTGACAAATTATTTTGCATCTGCAGATGAATTATATATAATCGGTATTGAATATGAATGTGTCTTGGTTAGGAGGTGGAGGACGAGGAGGAGGAGGAGGAGGAGGAGGAGAGAATCATTATTTTTACTTTGCTTACCTATACTATAACTAAAAGGTTTGCATTAGCGGTGATCTCATTTGAGAAAGTTAGCATTAATATTAATAATCTGGGATGAATTACGCTCGTCCCTTCAGATCTGGTTATGGGTAAAGAGCTCAGCATTCAACATATTCTTTAACATTACAATATGTGTACATAAAACAGAAAATCTAAAGCAATAATTATAATAAAAGGCTGATTCAATGATTGTGATTGTCATAATAATGTCACTGTCAGATGGATTTTTTGCAGTCAGAACAGTTTTTTTTTTTTTTTATAAATCAGTGCTGTGACTAACCCAAAATGTCAGCAAAACCTCAAAACTCTGCCCTGTTGTCTCTATTGTGAATGAATTGCACTGCAAACAGATTGGCACATCACTGCTTGTTTGCAGTGCAACAGTAAAAAAATAAATAAAAATAAAAAGTAAATAATAATAATATTGTTATAACTATATATTATTTCCAAAACAAGTACGCTACTAGAATGTGTTTTAATCTAGAATTTGCCTACTTTTTACCACAAGAACTAGATCTAAAGATCTAAAATCAGATTGTTTTTATAAATCTACAAGTATTTTAAGAACAGGTCTCAGATGTGGCCAGTCTTACGTTTGACAAAACACACCCCTCCAGCATTTGTTAAAAAAAAACTCCATTAGAGCGTAATTCAGGTAAAATGTTAATCACATACTTACACATGCAAAATTAAATATATATCAATTGATATATTGATGTGGAAAGACATTTGAGTTGCAATTATTAGTGGTCTGCTAAAAGTCTTACTGACTGAATGAATTGTGTAAAAGTGATGTTACTCCCACAATGCAAAAATGCCTTACATTTTTAGGTTGATTGAAATTAACCTTATGAGACATTTGTGATGAAGAAAAAAAATCCATTTAAGCTTGATTTAGGTAAACTGTTAATCACACATGAAAGTTTCTGGCCATATGTGAAGCCACACTAACAAGTAGCAAAGTTAGAATTTTTCCGTCCAGCAGTGGTATGTGGATACATGAAGTGATGTAAAAAAAAAAAAACTAAGTGTAAAACTTTGATGGCAGACAGACTTACTTTCTGGTCAGGCAGTAAAGGGTTAGTCTGCAGTGAACTCAAATGGCCATTGATGAGTGCTGTGGGTCTGTCGTGTTCGCAGAACAAGCTGCCGTTGATGTAGTGAAACCGGTCACCAGGGACCAGCCGGTTCCGGCAGGTAGAACATGTGAAACACTGCAGGAAACAAAAAAAGGACTATATTACCCACAATCCTCAGCACATTACCAACAACACATCACCTACAGAACATTTTCTCGAAAGGTCAAGCTAATATCCATTTAATTTTATTAATTTGCAATTATTTCTACAGAGGATTCTCCAAGGCCACTTAAAATACTGATTATAATGTACATATAATGCTTTAAATTTGGTATAAATCATAAGCTTATGAAACTTTTTTTTCATTAGAACACCTTCAAACAATCAGCAGACTCTATGGAGTGTGAAAGGATTCTGTAATGCAATTGAGCATTTAATTTTATAGTAGCAGTGGTCACTTCAAGATAAAAGGTTACCTTGAGATGGTACACGTTTCCCTGTGCCCTCATAACCAGTTCACTGGCTGGGATGGACTGACCACACGCGCTGCATGCCCCACTGTTCCCAAATAACCTGTGAAAAGAAACAGAAAACATGTTAGTACTGCCAAAGCAACATATATCCAGAGCACTGAATATGTCTTAGTGGAAATCTGTGAAATTGTAGTATAATGTAAATGACCATTAGCAAATTTTAGCAGAAGATATCAATCAATCAATCAAAATAATTTCACACCATATCATGACAAATATTTCACTCATTAATACGATCCTTTTCCATTTATATATCCCATGTGAACAAACGCAATTGTCTGCAAACTATTTATTTATTCTTTTTTTTTTTCTTTTCCAATTTGGTAATATTTTATAAATAACAAACTGGATGTTGTTCTTTAAAACAAACTTACTGTATTCATTAAGAATTATTGTTACACTACTGTTCAAAAGTTTGGGCTAGGATTAATTTTCTTTTCTTTTCTTTGTTTTAAGAATGTTTTTACTTCTATACAAGTTAACGCATAGCATCTGAATAACATTAACAAATAAACATACATAAAACATTTTGGTAGGGTATATTGCATACAGACTCCCTTGCTGGTCATTAAGCATTATTGCTGCACTACTGTTCGAAGGTTTAAGCTAGATAAGATTTTATTTATTATTATTTTTTTTTTAGTTAATGTGTAGCTGCTGAACAACAGTAACAGCTACATGTAGAAAAACAATTAGAACTGTATATTATGCATACAGACTCTTTTATTTTGTCATTTGAGAGCTACAATAACCATTCGCTTTCATTCTATGGAAAAGAACAACATTAACATTTATCAAAACTTCTCTTTTTGGCTTCTATGTTTGAAAGTCAGTCATATGACAAAAACATCCTACTGTTGACTAAATGACAAAACTATTAATTTACTGATGACTGAGATTGAAAATAAAACACACTGGATATGGACAGCACAGTCATCAACATAATGAATACTTCCGTGTGCATCAGCAAGGTTTATTAACCTGTTTGGCCTTGTTTTACTGTAACAATGAAATCCTTGAGCAAGTACAGGTTAAATAATTTCATTCTTGTTCCTGGGCCTCCTCCTCTCCCTCTCTCAGTCTCTCTCTCTCTCTCTTTCTCTCTCTCACACACACACAGCAGAACAAATTACATCTTCAATATTCTGATGTAGGAAAAATAAAATCAAAGTAATATCGCAAACCAAATGAAAAAATCCTGCATCCTGTCCTCCAAAAGCCTCTACCACTGGGACTAAGTATTACCTTTGGTGCTCATTTTTTGCAACCTAATAATAACCTAGAACATAAGCAATCAGGGCCTAAGAATATTTGATTGTACATCTAGGCGGAGACACAGCGCTTTTGCCATTAGGACTCAAGCGAGTGCTCAGTCACTGCCGCCTTTCCATTAGAAACCCTCGGCTACCCGGGTTGATATATAATGTGCATGGGTTAACCTTTTCAATCATGGTGTCAACACTTTAGATTTGCTTCTGCTCATCTCTTTCGTCTCTAACCTTCCCTCTCTCTCTCTCCCTCTCTCACTCAGTCTCTTGATAATGAAATGCTTGCTCCTGCTTCCTTTCTATCTGCCTTCTGAGTCCACAATTTAGATTACTTCATCTTGCCGAGCAACAAACTGAATGAAATTTCGATTTGAGCAGAAAGTAATTTACTGGGATCTGGACCCATTTGTCATCATATCTCACTGGCTGTTTGCTCTATCACTGCACTTTTCCTATGCAATCAAATAAGACCACAGCATCTGACAAGCTCCAGAGAGAGAGAGAGAGAGAGAGAGAGAGAGAGAGAGAGAGAGAGAGAGAGAGAATATGAGGAAGCAAGAAAAAAAAAGACTGTTAAGAGGAAAGAGGGGGGGAAACGGGGCAAAGCCACAAAAAGAACAGAGGGGAAAAAGGGAAGCGTTGCGAGTTCCTTCCACATGTACACAGTTACAGATTAACCTAAAAGTTCAAGGATGATTTGGTCCCTCAAAATGCTTCCAACTGGTAAACGTGCATTGTGTGGACGCTGATACTACATCTGCCATACATGAGAACATGTGCGTTCCGACACTGAAACAGCTGTCACCTGCGACGTTTTGCATGCACGTGTGGTGTTTATTGAAGCCGCTACACAAGCAGCAAGTGAAGCTTTAAGAGTTTCTCTTCAGCGGCGGGCGGCTGTAGGGTGAAGGGGGGGAGGGGAAAACAAATTTGGCTGTGGCATCGATTGGAGCAGCTCAATCAAAACTCAATTTCAAACGTAATTAGCTGTAGGCTTGTGACAACAGCGCGGCTTCAATGGCGTCGATGGACCAGTCATGCTAGGCAAATGTCAGGGGGGAAGGTCTTTAAATGCTGCAGTTTGATTCACCTGTAAAATGACATCTTCCCCCGGCCTTGAGAAAGCAATCAGCCGAGCCGCGACGTGCGCTTGATTCGACAATCCCCGAGCGTTCGCACCTAAATTTGCTTACAAGTATGCATTATTTGGGATCTGGGCTATGAATGCGCTTCCCTTTTAATTCCACCAGTTGTCTTCCAGAGAAAAACCCTGAAGATTCTCCAAGGCAACCTTTTTATTTTCTTGCAGCTCTATATACGTAGCATAGCAGGTTAATTATTTGAGCAGGGAAAGGCTGCTGATAGCATTTGATTTAAAGGCCTGAAGGTTTTAGGTGCTCAATTAAGTTGCGATCAGTCTGCTCCTCACCTCTAATGGTCTCTCTCACCATTGAACTCCTGTGCTGACGAGGGAAGCATAGAGCAGCAATATCACGGGTCACCATAATTAAGGCCAAGGGACTCTTTAATTGCAATGACACCACCAGTTTTGGCTTCCTTCTCCTCAAATCAGCCTTTCCCTTTGTTGCTTTTCCCACTTTCTAGGTATTCAGCCTCTTGATCAATCAGAGGAGGAGGATTTTGTCAGCGAAACATTGCTGAATGCTGATTTATCGACTTGCTCTGCCTCGAAAAGGGTGGAATAAAGAAGGGCTACAATCTACGGCTGTCTTTCATTACGAAAGCAGGACAAGAAATCTGTCTGCGCTCCATAGGCAATGTCTAGAGGATTTAATTTGGATACCGACTGTGAAGTAAAATACAACCTAGCAGGGCTGTTTTGGGCCATCTGGCAAAAGCTCTGCCTTTTAAGCGGAACCTTTTGAGTGGAGTGATGTAAGTTGGTACAACAATGATTTCTGCAACACAGTCCATTATAAAAATGCCTCTCAACATTAGCAGGCAAAGCACCTTAAAAGCACTGGGCCATATTGATACTTAAGCAGGGCTTTGCATAATGGCAGTGTTACATTAGGTAGAGAGAGTGAGGGAGGGAGAGAGAGAGAGAGAGAGAGAGAGAGAGAAGGTGGGTGGGGTGGAAGGGAAGGGTAGGGGGAGATTTCAGGCAAAAAGAGCGGACGGGCGGGTGGAGGGGGCTGAAAGCAGCCAAATGACACTCGGTTAATTCAGAGTAACAGATCTAGTCCCAAGTGGATTGAAGGCCTTGAATTAATTCTGTTATGACAAATCAAGATAAACGTTTCCCCTAAATTGCATGCGATTTAATTAATTTCTGAGATCCAAGTATTTCCTGGCTTAATAGTTCACATGCTCCCGTGCTGTCATAGTGCTTGAGTGGGCAGACTTCAAAGTGATATTAAATAACCAACTATTAGATTTACCTAGCACGTTCTATTGGAAAAGTGCCATTTAATTACCTGGCTCTATTCAATTAAAAGGACAGTGTTTTTCCCTACGACCTAACGGTCACATGATTGCTCTCTCCCCAAATTAATTCTCTCGCTCTCCCTCGCTTCTCAACAGCTCAGACAAAATACAGGGGATGGCTTTAGGACAACATGATTTCTTTCCTGCTTCGATGAGGCTAAAACTGCTGAAATCTACAACTCACGGCTGTTGCCCTTGTAGTCGGCACTGGTGGCCTCGAGCTGAGTGGTATCAGAAGCCTATCATCCCATGTTATTTCCCTCCCATCTGCCATTAGGGAAAATGGGATGCGCTTTCGTCTGCGCCATCCCAATCAATCGCTAAGCCTTTTTGCATCAGTGGTATTAATATAATTCTGGATATGTAACTTCATTATTTACACAGCAAGGGCAATTTAATAATCCATTACAAAAATAAGGGAGGCCCCTTTAAAATCCCCTAAGGGGACTGGCCTTCGCAATAATCCCCTCTTCTCTCTCTTTCTCTCCCTCGCTCTCCCGCGCTCTCAAAAGCCAATTTGGTTAATTAAATGTTTTGTTTGCAATGTGGCTCTCATTCATTTCGGACACGTCATTGGAAGCGGATAGGAGCCAGGCACTAGATCTCATTAGATAAAACCCATCAGGACTAAAGGAAAATGGAGGGGGACTCTAATTAAAGCTTTTAATTGTGTGGACTCACTGTCAGATGTTATTTTCCCCCTCTCTCTTATCTCTCCTCAGATCACAGGCTCGGGCGAGCTGCGTTTTAGCTTCGTTCTCCCGCCTGACACGCTCTCATTACAAGGAGAAAGGTGTAGCTACTTTTTCCTCCCTGCTCATTTTAATTAGGCTTGCAGACCCGATTCTAGCGGTGAGTCTTGTGGACTTGATCCCTTCAGATCAGGTGGAGTGGAAAGAGTGAAGGCACTCTTCACATTTGGACTGGTCGTCTCGGGTTTGCTCTGGTTGACACCTGTTGTTCCAGCCTGCCGGCAGCAGTGTCAGCACGAGGCTTCGCTGAATTATCAAGGGCGTAGCACATGCCAAGGTAAATACTCACTAATGACTGCACTTTTGCCAAAAAACACTATTTTCCGGCAGGAAGAGCGGAATATATTATGAATACTCCACTTTATGAATTAACTTTAAAATTGGTCTGTCTGTTTTAATAAGAAAAATATAGATGCTCAACTATAAAAGTCGCTCACATTCTGTTCGCTCATTCCTCAAAACCGAAGAAATAAACCAAGGTGGCTGCAAACTTCTGAAGTGTTTTCGGTTTGCCCTTGCAGAGGTCACGGTGTTGAAGGATCAGCCTGTCAAATCAGGCCAAGGACATCAGCTGAGTGAGACTGCCAGGACGTCACCCGCTTTGGGTGTCTGACTTACTTGCATAAATATTTAAAAAGGTCTTTTTGCTAATTAAATGGTCTCTTTGTGATAAACAAAACATGCCGGAGAGGATATGAAAACTCTTTTAAATTCCTGCAGAGTCGAAGGTCAGCTCTGCCTTACCAATCGAGTTTTCTAACATCTCGTAAAGCAAACACACACACAGTTCTAGCAGCGCAGCTCCTTTTGCTTAAGAATGAAATATGGCCAGAGACACAGACTTGCAGATGTTCTGGAGAAAGAATCTCCTTCGTCTTCAGCTCTGTCAACATGTCAGTGGCTTGACCTCTTTTTTTAAGAGTGTCCCGTTGAGGGTTTAACCAGCACGCTTTAACGAGGGCCGCTGACGGCACAATCTGAGACACATGTTCTCAATGGAAAATATGCTCTGCTCCGTGAGAAGCTTGATGGCTTGTAACTTTTTCCTTAATATCTTTTTTCCTGACAACCATCACTTCATCTAATCATTACATGCCTAATGTCATTTCATGTGGTCGGTGGACTGTCATAATGTCCAGATGTATGAACTATCTGAAGTTCAAAGACTATGAAAAAAAAAAGTCAAAAATCAACCAAAACTATCCTCAAAAGCGCAGAACACATTACCGTAGAGCCCGTTTCAAATCAATATCGCAAGCACACCAGAAAGCAAAACCAACATGAGAGAACGAACCCAAAAAAACTCACTGCCTGACACCTTTCTCAAACACACGAGTGTGGTTGTGACTGTGACAGATTAAAATCAATAATAGATGTGTCTAACCTGATGTAGTCGTTTCTACATAGGATCATGCCACTCTTGGTGTAGCAGGATGTGCCGATCTCTCCAAGCTGGGCCTGGCAACAGGAGCATTTCAGACAGCGGCTGTGCCAATAGCTGTCCATGGCATAGAGGAGAAACCGATCGGCAATCTTTCCCCCACAGCCCGCGCAGCGCTTCCACGACAGAGATCCCGCTCCAACAGGTGGGGGCTGGGCACTTCCTCCAGGGTTCACCATTGTGTCTGCAGAAACATAAAGAGACAGGAGGGAGACACATTTAGATCAGTAAGTCAAGAGCTAAGAAGTTTGTAAATGCGGGTGAAAGAGTACTATTTTATATGCTAGTTTTATAGCTAAATACAATTCAATAGCTCTTTCACAAAATTACATATAGTTTTGTATATTTTATAATTTTTTAACACAAAGTTATAGAAAATAATAGCAACCCTAAAAGCATTTAGCATTGCTTAAATCCACATCTTACAAAGCAAGCACACCTCAACTTCTGACAGAAGTTTTGTCTTTGCAATATCTAAAACACCTGGAGCCTGAACAGTGACCCGAAACACTGAATGTTTTGGGAGGCATGCTTCCTAAAAGCTCTTTTGAAATAATTGAAATGCATATAATGCCTGCAAGCAAGTCTGAGAATTGTTTTAAGTGGCAGGCTGTCCTTGATCTTTATCTAAGTGCTGAAGTCAGCTCCTTTGGTCCATTTGTGATAAATGTCTGTTCACTGATAACATTAAAGTCGCTGGGACAATTAAAGAGGTGCTGGCTTTTGTTAGGTTGTCTACATTGTTTTAAAAATACATTTACCTGAACTTCATAAGAGAGAGAGAGAGAGAGAGAGAGAAATCCAAATGCTACTGTGGCCAGAACTGGAGAAGTTAATTGGGGAAGCCTTAAAGTTGTATGACCCATTCAGAGGTCGACATATTCCAATTGCTTTCACTAAGGTTATCAGATGACGGATTTCCAGCCAATATCATGAAGAACATTCAGCAGCATTCGCTTTGGGGACTGGTCACTGCCGCGTGAAATTACCCCTGCTATGTTGGATCATTCCGCATATGCAAGAATCAGTTAATGCTGGCCTACAGAAATATCTGCCTCTGACAGAAATCACATTAACCACAAACCCTCATTTACGATTGCAGTTCTGTGCTTTGCTCTGTTGATCCATCAGTACTGCGTGTGTGTGCACTTCTGCTCCATCTTTCCACGAATACATCTAAAATTTTAATGTTTCCCAGGTTTCATAAGGAGGGCTGCTGGACCGAAGTGGGAAAGATTAAAATTTAAGATATATTCGTGAAAGGCTGTAAGCCAAATCTTTGTTGAAAGGTAATTAGAGGAGAAGAGAGAGGCGGGGGGTAGAAAACATTGCACTGAGAGAGAAAGAGAGAGAGAGAGAGAGGCATTCAGTAACCCCATTAGTGGAGGCTCTTAGGGACAAGCAATACCTTAGTGCTGATTAAATCTAAAGGGAGATGAATCAGAGACCGAAAGTGACTCCCCCAGATAAATAAGATCGGACCATCGTCAAGTTTCATTCCCTGGAAGAGGGAAGAGGGGAGATTTGAAGAGAGGGAGGGGGTGGCTTTTAAGTCAAATGGGCAAACTCAAGTAATTACACGGACAGGCAATTTAAGAGAGGGGATGTGCAGAAATATAAAACAGATCAGCAGCCCATGGCCAGTAATACAGATCGCGGTGCTGGAGACTAAATACAGCTGCTCCTGCCAGAATGCACACAGAAATTCACTTGTGTTATGGTTTGTTGATCATCTGTACAGCACGCGCGCACTTACGATGCACTAATAAGATATTAAACCCGAAATACCAGCAATTTCCATCAAGATTACGTCTAAATACGTGGTCTTCTTATGAGTAAACAACGCGCAACGCTCATGTTTAATTCATTACATTATTACGTTATACGTGCGTGACATGCGACACAAATTGCACTAAAACACAATACATAAAATCTAATCACTAAGTAACTGTCATCTTTTATGCTTACACGTGTAGTGTTTTTCTGCAACATCAATTCTGACGCTCTGTAACAAACGTGTCTCGTCATACTACGAAATACTACTATTATTCATAAGGCAAAATACGACAATTGTAGAGAAGTGCACTTACCTCTTTGAAATGTAATGGTTGAATTGTGGTGAGAAACGTACAGCAGTCGATTATCTCTGTAGACAATATAAAAAAATAACGCTCACAGTCCAACAAACTCACAGACGGAGCAGCGCGTGGATGAACACTTCTCGCTGCTGTGAAAGAGTCAAGCAAATGGAGTTTTCAGATTGTATTTCCACTGTTGCCGTCACCTTTTTTCTCAGATGCTCTGGTTATCACTGAAAAGCTCGGCGGCGGGTTTGTTGATGAAGCTGTCGGAAAGGTCTTCGGTAATTTCCATATATGAAGAGAGCGCTTGTGTTTGTAACTGTCCCCTGTCGCGCGCTGATGTCTCGCCGCCGCTTGTCGCTTGTGCTCTACATGTGTCAGTGACAGAAAAAAAGCCCAGAGTAAACCTCCTCTCGCAGGATGACGTCAATCTGGCCGCGGCCAATCACGACGAACCCCATTCAAGCGGAATGACGAATCCAGCCAATCAGAAGAAGGCGAGGTTGACTTCGACACACACTGTTCAAAGGAGGAAAGATTGCGGTTGAGTGGCTCTGTCTGCTTGTTGAGGTTGGACAGGGCAGAGGTGCTCAACCGCCGGGACCGGGACCCACAAGGGGGCCCAAAATTAAACATTTTAAAATAAAATACATTATTATACTGAATTAATTTCTCATTTACAGCATAGGATCTACAAGAAACATGTATCCATAATATTTATAATTGAAAGGAGAATGAGCTTTTCATATCACTTTTCATATCAAAGTCAACTTTTGCCATAAAAGGAATGCATTTTCACTCCTTATTCAAATTTAGTTTCCTTAAAACAGTTGGAACAGGGTGAGCAATTAAGTCTCCCTAAATATGATTTTGCATGTGCAAGAACCCCCATCCTAGAATGTAAAAAGCGTTGATATAGTTTCTTGCATTAAGACCCATTTTCAGTGTAAGAAATGAATAATAAAAATAGTCTGTTAAATTACATTATTATTTAGTTTTCACTTCTTGAAGTTACTTATTGATTTGAGTGTATTTATGTTTGTTTTAATCTTTTTTTTAAATCAAATGTTAATTTATTTGTTTCAAACTTATTTAATAATTCTTTTATAATTCTGTTTACATTATATTTTAAATTTTACATTAGTTTTTAATTCAATATATTTTATATATTTTAGTTTTGTGGTTTTTTGTTATTATTAGTTGGTATTACTCATATTAGTTTACTTAATACTAATGTGGTAATAAAACAACAATAATAATCTATTTAATTATTCTTTTATTAATTTAGATATTAATTATTATACGTTTTTTTTTTTTTTTACATTTTTATGCCTTTTCTTCAAACATTTCTCCACAGACCGCCCAGCACTCCTTGGTTTAAGTAAAGAAGAATGTCTGGAGAGCAAACCCTTCATCTGGAGAACTTCTGCTCCATATCCACAAAACTGAGTGTGGCAGATTCATACCATTAGAAAGTATTCCATTGTTTAAGTTTTCCCATAGAAAATTTTCATTTATTTTATATTAGATTGACTAAGGGCTGTGCTAAGTATACAAAAGTCCATTTGGTTTCATGGACAAAGTGAAAATTCACTACAGCACTATAGAAGTCACGCTCATGTTCTTATTACAGTGGCGCCATCCACTGGTACAAAGGAGAACTATAATAATAGATTTGTTGGTCTCCTTTCCTAAGACTTAGCTTTGAGATTTAGCATAACCTGAATAAATTCTATAAAATAATCTACAATGATCAGATAAACATATGATGCACATCATTATGCCACAAAATCATAAAACACATAAGTGGTATTCAATTTGTTGACAAAAGTCTCACAGAATACCCTACCATTCACAAATATACCAAGAAGGAATATAATTTCATATTTCTGTGGGCTTTCATAGATGATTTGTTTGTTAAGGCAATTGTTAAGGCAATGTAGTGGCCATTTGGCAAAGAAGTGTTTGGCATTTCACAATTAGGGAACCTGAAACCAGTAGCTTTTTCTGCTATAAATTTCTCAGCAAGACTAAATATCCTTAAAATTGACTTACAAGTGCACTCACAATTTGTGAACGTTTATTTTGTAGTGTCCTCTCTCATGAAAACATGAACACAATAAATGAAAGAAGAATGACCACTCTGCAATGTCCCCGACTAACACCCTTTTGTCCTTTTTTTATGATATCTTTATAACAGTTCCCAATTGACACTCGGAGACCCGTCTTCATTCATCCTAAAGGAGCAGCGAGTGAAGCGTTATACGTGATGTTCACCCGAGTTTCAGTGGGCAGCTAATCTTTACAAGACAAAACTGTGTAATTATGAGTTGCCTCTGGATTCATTAGTAAGATGTACATTGTGTAAAGAGTCTCCTATACCAGATACTAATGGTTTAATTGTCGCTGGTCCTGCCTGATTGCAGCGAGCAGTTTGATTTCCCTGCAGGAAAGGCAACTCTATTTCTCCCAGGATTGGGCTCGATTCTCTCCAACAAGAACAATGAGCCAAAGATGGCAAAGAATGTATTTCCCACGAAGGAATAATTAATTTATCTCAACTATTAAAACTAGTGGGAAATTATGGGATGACTCTGAATGGGGCCCTCGGAGGAGAAGCTTTGTTTGTTCTTGGGCTGTTTTAATGAGCTTTTCACAAATGGCCAAGAAAAAATACTTCTTTCTCTTCTTTTTTTTTCTTTTTCTTTTTTTGCAATATGATAGTCACACACAATAATGAGGAGGGGGGTGCTTGGGGGATCCGAAGGAAAAGAGCAACACCGAACCCCTCTCTTTCTGATCTCCTGATGTCCTACAGAGCAGCGGTGCTGTGATTACAAACAGCCATCGAGAAACAGCACTATTTAAACAGCAGAGACACGGTATAAAGTATTGATACCCCAACACAGGCAGAGAAAGAGATCATAATGAAGTTTGTGTCCTCTGGGGGAAACCAATTGAAGCCGGTAAGAGATATAGTGTATTCACCGTGATGCTTCATTTCAGAGAAGAAATCTAGCCCTCATGATATTACATTATTATGCTGTTAAACTGAGTGGCTCTCCATCAGGCAACCGCCGAAAAAGGGCCGGAAAAGCCTTTAAGATCCATAAAAACACAACATGATATGATTCAGGTATGATAGAGGAACCGAAATAGGACAAAACGTTGTTCTGAGTCAACATTCCCACACGCACAGCAGTCACGCTATGGCGGTGTTCGTGTCAAGGCCTTGCATTAATACAGAGATAATGGATTATTGATTTGTAAATACAAATGCCTTTTATGAAATGTTGGAGGGTAGTGGTTGGAAATGGATACTTTTTCAGCGAATTTAGCATCGTGGCGTCAACTTCCCAATCAGCAGACTGCCCTTCATTGAGGGGCAATCTATGGCCAAGTGAAATGAAAAGTCAACTGGCTATAGAAACGCTTTCTCAAATGTGAATTCAATGGTGCCGGAGGTCTTTGGTCTCATATCATCTGTGTGAGGGTATGTCGCTAACCCTTCTCCGTTTTCCATTACGAGCATGGCGACTGTACTTTACCCAGGTGAATGTAACGCGCCTGCAGCACCTAGATGGGTGGCGTGACACAGAGAAATATCGAATTGCATATTTCAAGACAGATTGTTTGCTCATAAAGATGGAGGGGGGGAAATCTCAAAGTCATTTCTTTAATATGCTGTTATTGACTGCTTTGATCAATCTTGTGTCAGCAGCGAGCAAGTAAGTGAGCTTAATTAAGTACAAATCGATAATTCCCTAACAAATAGCGCGTGGACTGGAGAAACAGAGGCAGACGAATGAATAGGGGGAGCGTTTGTGTAGCTAAACGTTTGGGAAACTTCATCAAGAATTCAGCTCTCCATCTTTTGCCGAACATTTATACATTATGCATGTCATTTAAATGCAATTAGAGGTCCTAATATGTTAATCTCTTTAATTTATTTGGCAAAGCTTTTTTTGTAATTACATTGTTGTAAACAATGATAAAACTGTGTCCTCATGCGTGCAATTGGATAATTGGCTACTCGCAACACATTTAGTAGATTAGACTAAAACTATTACACAATCATATCTGGGAAACTGGCTGCAAGATGCCCACTGTGTCTTAATTTCCAGTCATGGGAAGCTGATGTAATGGAGAAACACATACTTATGGGTGATTTGTGATGTTGTGCGTGCGGGGGAGTTTACTTTTAGTCTCTTTTATTTGCACAGACAGGAAATCATGGGGCTGACTAGACTCAAACCTGCATCTCCCGAAAGAGAACAGCGGCTCAGCATTTGTCTGTGTTTTAAAAATCACATGCTATGGGATCTGTACAAACTGAAAACAGTAAAATTGCAGTTGACATGTTAAATTAACACTGGAGCAGAACTAAATTTGCATTACTTTACCCACACATCTCCAACATACAGATTACCACTATAAAAAAAATAATATCCCATTATAAGTATATTGTAAACAAATACGTAAAATAGAAGCTTTAGTTACCAGAAAAACAGCAATGAATGAATGAATGAGTCAGTCAATCAGTCAGTCAGTCAATTAATCAATCATTCAATCAATCACAGAATATTTGGGATGGTGTATTGGTACATCAGCTTTTACCTAAAAATGTACTAATAACTACCATAACAATAGAGGTAATAAAATAATTTAGAAATATCATTATGAGGGCCTCACGGTGGCGCAGTGGATAGCACGTTCACCTCACAGCAAGAAGGTCACTGGTTCGAGCCTCGGCTGGGTCAGTTGGCGTTTCTGTGTGGAGTTTGCATGTTCTCCCCGTGTTGGCGTGGGTTTCCTCCGGGCAAGTCCAAAGACATGCGCTATAGGTGAATTGGGTAAGCTAAATTGTCCGTAGTGTATGAGTGTGAATGGGTGTGTATGGATGTTTCCCAGAGATGGGTTGCAGCTGGAAGGGCATCCGCTGCGTAAAACATATGCTGGATAAGTTGGCATTCCGCGGTTCATTCCGCTGTGGCGACCCCAGATTAATAAAGGGACTAAGCTGAAATGAAAATGAATGAATGAATATCATTATGAATCAGAGCTCACTGTAAATTTACTGTTGATCAAACATGGCCAATATTTTATAGACAAAACACATTCATACAAACAACTACACAAATTACACTAAAGTAGTGCAGGGTGCAAGAGTGTTTTCTCACTTGTAGTCGTTTACTTGGTTCTTTGGTCCAAGTCAAAAAAGAAAATGGTACTGAACATTTGGTTCTAGTTCACTTATCACTTACCATTTACACTGCCATTTTAAAGACCATACCAAATGCTGACTTTGTTTATATACATTGTTAAAAGATTGTTAAAAAAAAAAAAAAAAAAAATGTCTGAGAACAGAAAAGAGAATTCAAAACGATGTACTGAGCTAAACATAATTATGCATACATGTGCTGGTATTTTTCTTATTGAAAAGTTGTGTAAAATGTGTAAAAAAAAGTAATAAAAAAGGCACAGCAATGCAATAAATAATGCCATCATACACAAACAAGGATCTGCTGCAAGGAGACATATTCTATAATAAATAAACTATAGCGCATCCGGAAAGTATTCATAGCGCTTCACTTTTTCCACATTTTTTATGTTACAGCCTTAATTCAAAATGGATTAAATTAATTTATTTCCTTAGAATTCTGCACACAATACTCCATAATGACAATGTGAAAAAAGAGTTTTTGCAATTGTTCCAAATTTATTAAAAATAAGAAAACCTGAAAAATCACATGTACATAAGTATTCACAGCCTTTGCAGTGAAGCTCTACATTGAGCTCAGGTACATTCTGTTTCCACTGATCATCCTTGAGATGTTTCAGCAGCTTAATTGGAGTTCACCTGTGGTAAATTCAGTTGATTGGACATGATTTGAAAAGGCATACACCTGTCTATAAGGTCCCAGGATTGACAGTGCATGTCAAAGCACAAACCAAGCATGAAGACAAAGAATTGTCTGTAGACCTCCTAGACAGGATTGTCTCGAGCCACAAGGCTGGGGAAGGTTACAGAAAAATTTCTGCTGCTCTGAAAGTTCCAATGAGCACAGTGGCCTCCATGATCTGTAAGTGGAAGATGTTTGGAACCACCAGGACTCTTCATAGAGCTGGCCACCCATCTAAGCTGAGTGATCGGGGGAGAAGGGCCTTAGTCAGGGAGTTGACCAATAACCCGATGGTCACTCTGTCTGAGCTCCAGTGTTCTTCTGTGGAGAGAAGAGAACCTTACAGAAGGACAACCATCTGTGCAGCAATCCACCAATCAGGCCTGTATGGTAGAGTAACCAGACGGAGGCCACTCCCCGCCTGGAATTTGCCAAAAGGCATCTAAAGGACTCTCAGACCATAAGAAACAAAATTCTCTGGTCTGATGAGACTAAAATTGAACTCTTTGGAGTGAATGCCAGGTGTTACGTTTGGAGAAAACCAGGCACCGCTCATCACCAGGCTAATACCATCCCTACAGTGAAGCATGTTGGTGGCAGCATCATGCTGTGGGGATGTTTTTCAGCAGCAGGAACTGGAAGACTAGTCAGGATAGAGGGAAAGATGAATGCAGCAATGTACAGAGACATCCTGAATGAAAACCTGCTTCAGGGTGCTCTTGATCTCAGACTAGGGTTCATCTTCCAGCAGGACAATGACCCAAAGCACACCGCCAAAATATCAATGGAGTGGCTTCACAACAACTTTGTGAATGTCCTTAAGTGGCCCAGCCAGAGCCCAGAACTAAATTCTATTGAACATCTCTGGAGAGATTTAAAAATGGCTGTACACCGTCACTTTCCATCCAACCTGATAGAGCTTGAGAGGAACTGCAAAAAGGAATGGGCAAAAATTCCCAAAGACAGGTGTGCCAAGCGTGTGGCATCAAATTCAATATACTTGAGACTGTAATTGCTGCTAAAGGTGCATCAACAAAGTATTGAGCAAAGGCTGTGATTTTTCAGGTTTTTTATATTTAATAAATTTGCAACAATTTCAAAAAATCTTTTTTCACATTGTCATTATGGGGTATTGTCTGTAGATCTTTGAGGAAATAAATGAATTTAATCCATTTTGTAATAAGGCTGTAACATAAAAAAATGTGGAAAAAGTGAAGCGCTATGAATACTTTCCGGATGCACTGTATAATGAGCAACATTGTTTGTGACTATGATGAGGAATAACCAGGCATATGTGAACATATGTTTTTTGGTCACATCTTGTCATCTTGAGTTCATTTTATAGCGGGCTGACACATCTAAACAAAGCTCCAAATTGGCTTGTTTGGTGGAAATCAAAAATTGCAAGGCAGTGTTCAAGCGTACTTAAATAAACCATGCTGTCGCACCAGATTTCATTTTAAATTAACCAAACCTGTGAACACAACCTAAAAACTGAAAATTCTAAACATAACAATATTTATACACATTATGATGTAAATAAATGTATTTGTTTGTTTGTTTTTACTGTAAGGTGAATGCTTATTTGCCAGAACCATAAACTTAACATTATTAAGTATTATACTGTAACATAGTGATCCATTATCTTCAGTTCTTTGCATTGTGTCTATTTTATTCAATTTGAACAAGTGTTATTGAGAAGAAGAAAAAAACATTCTGATATAACACTACTCTGCATATGTAGTCAGTGTTGTGTTATAGGCTACAATTTTATACCTAAATTGAATCGCTACATTTAGCTTCTGACATGCATTTTTTGTCATGTAGTGTGGATAGATATTTTTAGAAATGGAACGTCATCATTAAGGAGCCTTACAAAGGAGGAAAATGCAATGCAATAATATAAACATAACCTAAAATTTGTTGGCTCACTTTTTATTTCACTTTTTTTTTTTTTTTTTTTTTTACTTTTTATCACTTTTAAAATATTTCTAAAGATCAGAAGACCAAAATTAGTCAAATGCACTATCATCTCATTGGTCAGAGCGTACGGTTCAAGATTTCCCTCATATCAGTAATTTATCTGAATGGATAAATAACTGGTCTGTAGGCTTTTTTTGTTGCTGTCATTATATTATTTTTTATCATTTTAAGCAAGAATTAAGTCTTAGTCAATATTTTATCTAGGACAGTTGTTTTTGAAATATGTTCAATTAAATTCCACATAATCTTTGCTCCAGGTTAACCCACAATTCATTTTGAGAAGCATTAGCAAAACAAACACCGCTATCTTTCATGCAGTGTAAGTATACTGTGATTAAGTTGGATCCGATTGCTTTTTCACCATAACCAAACCACTCTAAAGGTGGAGTCCAAGAGAGCCAAAACTCCTTTGTTCAGCCAATCTCTGATTGTTTTAGAGCATGGCCCCATGTTTACATGTGCCTAAATGAACCAAGGTAAGGGAAAGAAACAATGGCCATTCCTCAATATGCTCCTTGTGCTCTCATGCCATCAACCGCTTATTCTAAAAATCAAGAACACAAGATAAACACAGATCATTTTTAATATTCATGCAGCTAACATTTGTTGATTTACCATTATTTACAGTTCATAGATATAACTTGTTTATCTTAGGAGGAGTGTCTTTGCTAAAATTCAAATCAGTTTATTTAGCATAGTACAGAGTATCCTTGTTGACAAGACATTGGCATGTATTATTTATTTTATATATTGTATTATTATTATTGGGCCTCACGGTGGCGCAGTGGGTAGCACGTTTGCCTCACAGCAAGAAGGTCGCTGGTTCGAGCCTCGGCTGGGTCAGTTGGCATTTCTGTGTGAAGTTTGCATGTTCTCCCCGTGTTGGCGTGGGTTTCCTCCGGGTGCTCCGGTTTCCCCCGGGTGCTCCGGTTTCCCCCACAAGTCCAAAGACATGCGGTATAGGTGAATTGGGTAAGCTAAATTGTCCGTAGTGTATGTGTGTAAATGAGAGTGTGTGGATGTTTCCCAGTGATGGGTTACAGCTGGAAGGGCATCCGCTGTGTAAAACATATGCTGGATAAGTTGGCGATTCATTCCGCTGTGGCTAAGCCGAAATGAAAATGAATTAATGAATTATTATTATTAGGCTTATGATGGTATCACATTTCCTTGAATTCATTTCTGAAGCTGTTATCCTGATATACAGTATTAATACAATATTGACTTAAGCTGCAAAAATATATAATAACCAAAAGATTCTGAGTGTATTGTTTTATTGTATATGCATGTTCAGAGTAAACAAATGATTTTTCTATATGCATTGCACACAAAATGAAATTGTAACATCGTATTATTTGTACGCAGATTGATGGGATTAATGTCATTAATGTCAATTTTCAGATATGTCATACGAAATGCTGAACTATTGATCTAATGTTCTGTGACTATTTATAGGGCTATTGTTCACTAACACATTTACAATTTGCTAATATTAAATTAACTCACGATGAAAGCTACAAACGTTTATATCAGTCTTGGGTGATGTAAATTTCTTCGTTAACGACTGATAACACGTTAAAATCAAAAGTTGTTTTGTTAAATTTAGTTAACGACAAATAAAATGTGTGAATTGATTTTTAAAACGTTATAATTCTTTTGAAACGGAATTGGTTTAAAACTAATTTTGCGTGCATATGATACATCAATCCTTCCCATTAACCAACGCAATCTCCTGGCAATTTGAAACTTTTTGATTTATTAGATCATTTGTATTAACTTGTATGATCTCATTTGTATATTTAGTATGAATGAGGGGTAGGTTTAGGGGTGAGATTTGAGGACATGGATCCTTTTAAAAATCTTACATTTTCATAAGAATCTAATTGTATGAATTTGTACTATTCAATTCAATTCAAGTTTATTTATATATTGCTTTTTACAATGTACAGTCGTGGCCAAAAGTTTTAAGAATGACACAAATATATATTTTCACAAAGTTTGCTGCTAAACTGCTTTTAGATCTTTGTTTCAGTTGTTTCTGTGACATACTGATATATAATTACAAGCACTTCATACGTTTCAAAGGCTTTTATCGACAATTACATGACATTTATGCAAAGAGTCAGTATTTGCAGTGTTGGTCTTTCTTTTTCAGGACCTCTGCAATTCGACTGGGCATGCTCTCAATCAACTTCTGGGCCAAATCCTGACTGATAGCAACCCATTATTTCATAATCACTTCTTGGAGTTTTTCAGAAATAGTGGGTTTTTGTTTATCCACCCGCCTCTTGAGGATTGACCACAAGTTCTCAATGGGATTAAGTTATGGGGAGTTTCCAGGCCATGGACCCAAAATTTCAACGTTTTGGTCCCCGAGCCACTTAGATATCACTTTTGCCTTATGGCACGGTGCTCCATCGTGCTGGAAACTGCATTGTTCTTCACCAAACTGTTGTTGGATTGTTGGAAGAAGTTGCTGTTGGAGGGTGTTTTGGTACCATTCTTTATTCATGGCTGTGTTTTTGGGCAGTGAGTGAGCCCACTCCCTTGGATGAGAAGCAACCCCACACATGAATGATCTCAGGATGCTTTACTGTTGGCATGACACAGGACTACTGATGGTAGCGCTCACCTTTTCTTCTCCGGACAAGCCTTTTTCAAACAATCGGAAAAGGGGCTTCATCTGAGAATATGACTTTGCCCCAATTCTCAGCTGTCCATTTGCCATACTTTTTGCAGAAGATCAATTTGAACGCCACTGGTTTCGCCCCTCACCAGGCCGGTCGGCGCTTCTGAGCGGAGTTTGCATGTTCTCCCTGTGCTCACGTGGGTTTTCACTGGGATTCCCGGTTTCCTCTCACCGTCCAAAGACATTCACCATAAGTAAATTGACTACTCCAAAATAGTATCCTAAGACAATTTTAGCCACCATATCTCAGCACGTTCACAAGCAGGGGAGTTCTCAAGACCTACCTGAGCTCAAACTCCCCTCTCGCCCTTCAAGCAGGAGGGAGCCCCAGGCTCGAGGATATTCTGAGCTCAGGGCTCTCTCCCGGGACAGCATGCCAAATACGCTTTATTATCAATCATCAGCTAAGTGTGAACTCTTGAAATATGTAATCGATGTCTTCAGATGAGTGCATCCACCACCATTTCCCAAATGCATAGTGAAAGAGAAGAGACTTGTTCTGTATATGGTATTTTACTGATTTCTCACTAGTGAAGCGTTATTTTTCCACTTGCAAAGTCTGCCATGTAAATTACGCAACTAAACAGACCCTTAAAGAGTATGGGAGATAAGACTCTGATTAGTTTAATGCATGTGTGGCGAGTGGGGCGGGGCCAAGAGCCATGGAAACAAAGCGAAGCCGGTGCTTGAGTGATAATGAGAAGCACCTGTTTCACTCACCTTCAGTCCCACGGAGAAGCTCTGGATAATAAAAGGAGGAGAGACGAGAGTGGAGGTGGAGGATGAGAGAGGACCAGGCCTAGACACTTTGTTTTACTTTTACTTTCAGTTTGTTTTATTTTGTTTTTTAATTAATAAATTCTTTAAAAGTTTGTCAGTTCTCTGCCTCCTTCTTCCCGGTGGCCAGGAGGCCAGTAACTTCATTACAGCATGTTATGCCCCAAACACACCCATAGCTCATTAAGAGGACAACCTTTTTAAACTATGCACCTGGTGCAAAACAGTTTTTTTTTTATCCTTAAAATAGCAAAAGTGGATTCAGCTTTTGTGCCATACACTTTAGACTTTGTGCTTAGATCGTTAAAATAGAAACCCATAAGTCTAGCCTTTTTCAAACCTAAAAAATTACATTTTATGTACAATCAGCTGATAAAAGTACAGCTATCACAAGCATTATAGAGTTTAATTTACTGTTTATTTCTGGTGATATATTAGCCATTAGATATGATCTATTTAACCATTAGATATTAGCCATACAGTGTTGCATAGGTTCAGTTTTCATGTCCTCTTGACCACACACACAAAGCCGCATTGCTTGGTCCTCCCTCTGTAGGGCCCATAATTATGCTGATCAGAACAGCCACGGCCCTCGAACAACATCACTCTAATGAAAGCTTGCTAATCCTTAATGAGTCGCTATGTCTTGTGATAAATTTCATAATTATTCAACCCAGCGCGACGGGAGACGAAAATTCATCAGTCAAAGCAAATTAGCCCGGCTCCATTATAGTGCAGCGTCTTGTAGAGACGTTCACTTTATTAGGCCTCTACAGCCATCGCAGTAATTGGGAGCATATTTCACTTGGCTGTAGCCCCACTTCATTCAAGGACTGCTTTTATCCTTTTATTTACACGGACTCCCTTTCTAAAAATGTTTTCCAGCTCATACCTGAGAAAATCAGAGTATTTCACAGCTTTTGAGAAGAGAATAAACGACCAAAGCTTCGAGATCAGCAGGGTTACCTGGGTTTAAAGCTTTACTTGGATATCACATTTTGGTTATGTTCCCATCGTTCAACTAAAATGTACACATTCAAGAAAAGAAAATAAAGTTATGTTTCATTAATGTTTCTAAGTTTAAGTTAAAAATTTAAAACAAATAAGAAAATAAGAATACAAGTTCCATTAATATCTTTTTATTTCTCGTATGCTTTGTTTGGGAAAGATCGATACAACCAAGAACAAGAATAAATTTTGTAAATAAACTTGATCACACATTCAAATGTAGCATCAAATAAGAAAGAACAAAAGAAAGAAAGAAAAAAAGACATTTAGCAGTTTACATTATGAATTAAAAATGGTAAACAGCTTGACCACACATTTTTAGTTACCACCAAATTTTGCATTACCTCTGCTTGTGTATGTTTTTTTCTGTTACCTCTGTTTTTCCCCTAGAAAATGTTTTAAATGTTCAGCTGATCAAATAAACATATCCAATAATATTTGTATTTAATTAATATTGAAAGTTCACTAGGGTCACTGCGACCCAAGAATAAGCTATAATGCAATCTCAACAGTCAAAATCAAGCTCAACACAACTTAAGGTAAAAAAAAAAAAAACATGCTCAAAGTATCAAGTCCCATGTATTGTCCATGGCTATTCTCTAGCCTCTCATGTAAGACATCTTCAACAGGCCTCACCTCTCATCCGCTCTAATTACCATTCTTTCTGTCATTAGGAGCTTCTACCTCAGGAAAAGATGAGAAAATGTGATTTCCCCAGTTCTCTAATGCTGATTAAAATGAGGACAGTATGAAAGGGTTTATTGTCTCATTGTGAGTGTGTGTGGGTGAGGGGGTGTCTGTAGATCAGTGGCTGCAACAGGAGGGATAATTTCGGCAGGATGATGGACATTCGGGCGCCCCTTACACACACCAGCCTTGTTTGTTCCTCGACTGCCTAGGGCTGTGTGCGTGTGTGTGTGTGTGTGTGTGTGTGTGTGTGTGTGTGTGTGTGTGTG
>CAIGQW010052626.1:24834-72739 GCA_903798125.1 Danio choprae | reverse complement strand
GTGTGTGTGTGTGTGTGTGTGTGTGTGTGTGTGTGTGTGTGTGTGTGAAATCCCTTCAGTCAGACCGTATCATTTGACCAGGCTAATCTCCTCTTCTTACAGCTCATTACAACTATGTTTGTCCAAAACAATGGCCTAAAGTAATGAAAAAAGCCGCTGTGAGGCTGAGCTGATTGGAAGGTAATAAAAAGTGAAAAAGGACAAAGTGAAAAGGCACTGCACATACTCGCTCTCACAAACACAGCCTGAAAATAGCATCCTTATCATCCCTGTTTCATTTAGATTTGATTACTGTCGGATTATAATGCAATCACAACACTGTTTGAGAGGTAGCTATGGGAACGGCATATCTCGCTGCAGATCTTAATTTAGGTTTGAACACTCCAGATCACTTAGATACAAGAGACAAGGGGGATGGACAGAAAGAAACAAGGGCGCGAGAGGAGGTGAGAGGTACACTGGGAATGAGGCATGTCGGGGTGGGGGGTTGGGGGGGGGGGACAGGACGTGGAGACAGGCGCTTTCTTGTTCTTTCGGTTGTATTTCATATGCCATTCAATTTGTCTTTCAGGAGCAAAATCAATTTCTGATGACAATCCTGTGTGCTGCACTGAAAGACACAGAGTTCCTGAGGCCTGGGAAAGTTGCTGTTGGAGACGGTGGCTAATCTCGGCAGAATGAATCATTCACACTCTTATTTGGACATCTGTGTTAACATTTTCCCTCCCCTCCCTCATAAACTCTCCCCGACTGCCGATGGTTTCATTAGAAGTTTTTGCAGGTGCTTGAAAAGTTTGGTGGAACAGGAATATGATGACGCTAACTGGCCTGAATACTTTTAAAGTCAATATTATAAATCAGGAATTACCAATGCTGTCCAATGACTTGTCTAATTAACCTAGTTAAGCCTTTAAATTGTACTTTGAGATGAATAATAGTATCTTACAAAATATATTATTTACTGTCATCATGGCAAAGACAAAAGAAATTAGATATTAGAAATCACTTATTGAAACTATTGTTTAAAAACTCGTTGAAAAACCTTCTCTCCATTAAACAGAACGTAAGAAATAATTTTAAAGTAATTAAAGGGCTAATACATTTGACTGTACATAAATCATGATCATACAATCTTATTTGAATGCCAGTTTTGAAATGGCGAATGCATTCATGCCCATATAGTGCTGTCGCCATGGTGATGGTGAACTTGACCGTGGCAAAGGAAAGACACTGCAAACAGTGCGCACAACAACAATGACTTGAAAGCACCGAATGTCAGATCAATGGGAAGTTAATTAATGAAGTTAGCAGAACTGCCAGATGCTCTTGATTCCTATGGAGCACATGCTCTTCGCATTGCTGCAAGACAAAGAGAGGCTTCTTTTCATGATTCTCTATGGCTTGCAGTTCATTTAATCTCATATTTGTATTCATTTCTAAACTAAAAGGGTAAAAACGAGTGCCTCAACCAGTAGGAAAAGGTGTCGCAGCTATAAATAAAGATTAAAAGTGACTGATTCTTAAAAGGTTACTTTAGTGGAAAATGAAAACTCTACCTCATGTTTTGACCAAACCATAATTCACTTGTTTATCTTTAAAACACATTAGATGAAACCTGACAGATTTTATATCAATGTTTAGAAATTTGATATAAAAACAAACTTATTTATTAATGTAAAATAATGACATGTTGTTGCTGCCATTGTTCTTCAATTTACTCTAGTGAATTAATATAATGAATATTATGATCACCTGGCAACACTCTTCATCCGACAAAAGGTTGTATTAAATTGGAAAATTTAGATTATAAAAAAATCGAGTTCACATCAAGAGTGTAGTAGTTTTAATGTAGGTATATCTGAATGTCTGCCAAAATAATGCCAACCCAACGAGGTATGCCCTCTTCAGACACACAGATAGTTTTCTGTGGTAGTTGTCACCAAGATGCTTGCAGCTGATCTTTCAAGTCTTGGTTGTGAGGTGGAGACACTGTGAATCAAACTTGTTGGTAAAGCACATCCCACAGTTGGACTGAACTTGGGGGGAATTTGGGGGCAAGGGCATCACACTTCTCAAACCATTTCTGAACAATGGTTGCAGTATCCTGCACAAAGAAACCACACTTCCACCACGAAACACCATTGTCATGAAGTGGTGTGCCTGGTCTGCCACAATGTTTAGGTAGGCACTGTCAGTAAACTAAAAAAATATCTGTAACTAGTTTTTTCATATTTTGCTAGTTTTTATTACATTTTTCCCTCATTTATTTATGCTTTTGAATTGCATTATGGGACCTCGATCTTTCTTCCATCAACTTTTAACCTTGAATTGGTGACTTTTATGAACATTTTTTATAGTTTAAAGTGATATTGTCTGTGTTGGTGTTGTATAATAACGTACAAAAACCTTGTAATAAACTGCCAGTACTTATTCCCTTATTTATTATTTATTATACATTATACTATTTCAAACTACTGAAATGTCAGTAAAAGTAACTTTGTTAAACTGTAGAGTGAAGTGAAAACACTAAATACAGATTAATAAATCACAAAATACAGAAATTGTATTGTGTTTTTTTTTACAGGATGTAGGATGTGTTAAATTTACAGTGCTCAACATATATGAGTACTGTACACCCCCCACAAATCTCTCATTTAAATATTTTTTTTCTATAGGACGCTTTACAATATTATGTGTGCAAATACATTAGTTTAGTCAGTACTGAAGCCAAATCTGGAGCTAATCTAACAAAATAACTTACAATAATGGGTCAAAAATTAGTAGCCCAAATTTATGTTAGGGAAAAATATTAAATAACATTTTCAAGAGCAAAAATCTAGAGAAACAAAAATATATACAATTTTGTTGAAATGTTGTAGTTTGTAATTTTATTGAATTTTTTGCAATATTTTGCATGAATTTAAATGTATTATCTTTCCATTTTTAAAAATGTTCTGTGACTAAAATATTATTTTAATAAATATATCTGTTTAACAAACCTGTTTTGTTCAAACGCGCCAATATATATTACCCATATTCACTGAGAAATAGATAAAAATATTCATTTTCAAAATGGGGTGTACTCAATTATGCTGAGCACTGTACATGACTGCACCCAAGGTTTACAAGCAAAACACTGCCCAGAGCATCAGGTGCTGTTTACACTCATTTGTTTGATATGTAATATTTTTACAAACTGAATTGAATCAATTATAATCAGAATTAATCAGAATGATTTCACTCTTTTCTGTTTGATTTGTTATTAATTTTGGCAATCTTTATTTATCTAAAAAACCCATTGATAATCCAATCGATTAGTACAGGCCAGAACATGATAATAATTTATCAATTCCAGTAGCAGTAATCAGTAAAGTATGCCCATTTTGTTTGGTTAAGTGCCATTGTTTACATTTTCCTCTCCAATATGGCCGTCTGATGAAGCGTCATGAAAATGCACTAAAATCAACAATGTTTAACAATAAATATTCTAAATACATATAAAGATCTACCACTCAAATCTTTATTTCTGTCCATTCTCCTACATCCATTGTGTTGATTAAAACGGGTGTTTTTTGGTTGTTTGGTTTATACAATCGAATTCTACCCAGGCCTTAATACTGTACAGGTATGTGGATAATCACAAGGAAGACAATCAAAAACATTCGATTCACCTGTGATGATCAATGTTTTTCTACCAAGATTAACTTGGAAACTTCTCTCCCCCCGCTGAAAGTTAATTTCACCCAAACTTTGAAGCTTCAAAAAGTTCAGAAACTGTTAATTTGATGAATGAGAACAAACCTCATTGTAACTTGCATGTCAAGTAAGTTGAGCTGCATTTAGTGATTGAAACCTGAATGAAATCTGTTCATCACAAAAAAGCAAACGTTCTCTTCAGAAGATGTGGATTAAATCACTCTTTATGAAGATTCTGAAGCATCAGCATTTTGGTGAGAGACATTAATCGGGTTTAATCTCTTTAAAGATGTAAATGAATGAGCGGGAATGGGAGACATGGGAATATACTTAACATTTGCTATCTATGTCAAGGTTTTGGCAATGCCACATGTGAAATGTACAGAGACTTTTCAATCAAGCCTACGCCAAAGAAAAAGACATTTAGAGAATAATGCTTCAATCTTCAAATAGTCCTTTTTACAAAGCATTAGCTGTATTAAGGTTGATTAAGGCATATTGTATTTCCTGCACAAAAGGCCCAGAGTCAGGTTCATTCATTATATATTGGCTCAGCTAAGAAAAACATTTTTTTTAACATTTTCTTTTTTTTTTAATTTGGCAAATGAACAATGTTCAAGGTTGAAAAACGACTTGTCAGATTTGTAAGGCACACAATTTGGACAAGCCCCCTATTTGCCGAGGCTACCTGATTTGAAAAAGCCTGAACTGGCTTGATTAGACGCTGAAGTAATAGATCTGAAGTATCAGCTGGACTCATGATTAATAAAAGCGTATTGTACGAGGCAGCGACCCTCATGGCCGAAATCCTTTCTAGGTTCTTCCGGGCAGAAAGGGTTTAGACCTCATAATATTCCTTTTAAAGGGCATGTAATTAACAAGCTCTAATGCCATTGTCATACTGTTAAGACTCAAAAGTTTGCACAGCAAGGAAGTTGGGTTTTAAAATAGACCGCTCAGTGAACATGGGCTCTGATTACAATTATGCGCTACACTTTGCTGATTTGAAATCAATGAGGCCAAATTTCACAGGGGCCCTGTCAAATGGTAGCAACGAGCATCCCAGATCCATTCCCCAATCAAAAGTTTTTGCTCTGTATAATTTCACGCAATCAGATTTCTCCACAGTCATCCAGTGCAATCAGGTAATCAGTGGGGCCCATTAACAAGACAAATGGGGTTTAAAAAGTGGGTGCACTCTGTTTGCAGGAACTTCCTGTGGAGAAGGCCCCCCTGCCTCTGCCATCTTTGATACGCTGCAGAAAAGCTCCGTACTCACTGTAATTTGGGTTAAAAAAAGGAACTCACCATTTCATGAGATTTCCATCATTTAACATGGTATAGTTTAATGAAGTGATATTATTAACATGTAAAGGAATGGTTAAATTGGCTGGATATCAGGGGCTGGTTGCACCAGCAGGGTGTAAGTTATTATGTAGTCTAGTTGTAATGTAAAGAGACGCTAAGATTTGAATTACGTATGCAGTATGGGATCAAAGTCCCGCCTATGGGATCAAAGTCCCGCCTAAAGTATCGCGGTTGTGGATGGAAAAATCATGCACGTAAATCAAAATATTGATGTCGCATGTAAAATTATAATGTGCAAAAGCGAGAACTAAACGCAGAATAAGAAACAACAAGGTTGTGTACCAAAAGATAATCAGCGTAAATCAAAAATGAGGTTGCGTTTAAACAAAATCAGTTTTTCCGCTCATATTTCAATGTTTTGTGCGCTTACAGTCTGGAATCACAGATAGGTGTCTTCATTTTTTATTTAAAAATCTTAATTTGATTAAAAAATCTCATTATCTTTTGGTACACGACCTTGTTGTTTCTTATTCTGCATTTAGTTCTCGCGTTTGCGCGTTATAATTTTACACGTGACATCAATATTTTGATTTACGCGCATGATTTTTGTATCAGCGACCGCGATACTTTAGGCGGAAATTTTATCCCATAATGCAGTACTATATATTTTGGTGTTGCACCACTTGTTTTCAGTTTCTTCGTCTCTCTCTCTACCCACGGCTTTTTCCTTTTACTTAGTTTTTTGCTTTTATTAGGTCCTTCCAAATCTCAAATTTATTTCCAGTTTGTGAGAGGCAGGTTTAAATTTATTTCAAGGAGTGTTTCATTATGTTTGTCAATTAAATTAGAATTTCCACATGACTGAATTTCTCATCCTATTCATTGTCTCTTCCATGTGTAGGCTATTAGATCATTCATTTTCTTTTCTGCGTAGTCCCTTTTTATTAATCTGGGGTCGCCACAGCGGAATGAACCGCCAACTTATCCAGCATATGTTCACTTCCAGCTGCAACCCATCACTGGGAAACATCCACATACACTCATTTACACACATACACTACGGACAATTTTAACTTACCCAATTCACCTATACTGCATGTCTTTGGACTTGTGGGGGCAACCGAAGCACCCGGAGGAAACCCACGCCAACACGGGGAGAACATGCAAACTCCACACAGAAACCTGCGACCTTCTTGCTGTGAGGCGATTGTGCTACCTACTGCGCCACTGTGAGGCCGCTATTAGCTCATTCCAAGTTTAATGTTTTGATTCTGATACCTTCTTTATGTTCAGTTTATGCACATTTCAGACTATTTCCTCATTTAACAAGTGAAAGGCTGCTAATAGGGCATTGTTTTCTATATAGGGTAATGTCATTCAGTGACTCAGACTACGTTCGTCATAAAAGTGAAATTTAAATATTTTTTGTATATGTTTTTATCTGTATAGTCTTAAGGATCTCTATAACCTAGTGTGCTCCAAAACAATAACACAATTTACATTAAGAAGATATAAACATCCAATGCTTGTAGTTTGTCAATTCAGCCTTAATGGATCAATGACTTTTTTGACACCACCTCATAATCCTTGTAACACTCAATGCAGGACATGACAAAACGGGAACACGATATTAACAAAAGGACGGATTTATTTACAAAACACTTACAGGGTACAAGTACGGGGATAGAACAGGAAACTCAGACAGGACATTGACGTAGAACAATACAATACCGGACAACGAATGATACACACGGAAGGGTATAAATAGACAGAGGGATGATTAAACTAACAGGGCACAAGGGATGGACACAGGTGAGATTAATGAACACTGAACATGGCGGGAAAAGACAGAACAAAGGGATCACATGACGAAAACAATAGCACATGACAGAACACTGACAGTACCCCCCCTTTTTGAAGGTGCGTCCTCGCGCCTTCAACAGGAAAACAACAAAAATGGAGGGTAGAAGGGGAGGGTACAAGGGAGGAGTCATAGGGAGAAGCAGGAAGGGAGCTGGAGCAGGAGGACCCAGGACACAGCCAGAAGGACGGCCCCGGGCGGAGTTGAGGAAGGGAGGGACCATGGAAGAGGAGTGGCTGCCGACTCCAGGGGGCTGACCGAGGGAGACGCCGCTGATGGTGGTGGAGCCCAAGGAAGTGACGGAGAGCCGTAGGGCGAAGGTGACGCCGAGGTCTTTGAGGGCCGGGCGAAGCAGGCGGCTCACCTGAGCAAGGCGACGGCGGGGTTCCGGAAGCCCGCGGCGTAGCCAGAGTGACAAAGGACCAAGGCGCAGCTGGAGGGAAGGAGGACCTTAACACAGCCGGTGGGACGGTGCGATGAGGTGCAGCCGGAAGAGTGGAGTCCAGAGGCGAAGGAAGGGCGACGACTGACCAAGGTGGAGCCGGAGGGACGAGGGAGCCTGGCGGAGCTGGTGGGCAGACGGCCCACGACGAAGACGAGGAAGGAGTGAGCCAACGCGGAGCCCTAGGGTCGAAGGGCCGAGGTGGAGTCCGCCGCTCGGAGGTTGCAGGAACTGACGCTGGGCAACACCCTCCAGAGGGCGACGCAGGCAGGTAGCACCCACAAGCGAGCTCCATATCCGGAGCTAGAGGGTGAGCTGGGGGCCTGGCTGGTTGCAGCAGATGACTGGCTGCAGTTCTGGGGGACCGTGGGAAGCTACTCATGACCCTGGAGCTGAGGCTTTTTTCCAGAAGGAAGATTAAAAAACTGTGCGGAAACAGTTGATTGCTGCCTGAAAACAGCGGAAGGTTAATGCTGCCTGAAAACAGCGGAAGGTTAATGCTGCCTGAAAACAGCGGAAGGTTAAAATTGTAGCCCTAGAAGTCAATGAGTAGCCTCCCAGTGTCCAGCTGCTGTCCATCTGCATAGGGGGGGTGGGCGGGACTCTCGCTGGTCTCGCGGGTATCCGCCAGGACTCTCCCTTTAGGCGGTGTTGCCGGCTCGCACACCTGGTCAGACTGGGTTTTAAGCTCCTCCATCTCAGCGCGATGCCGCTCCGTCGCTCTAGGGGGCTGGGGGTGGCTCTCCGTCTGCGGTGAGCTCTGGCAAGCGCTCCCTGCAGGTGGATGGTGTAGCTTGGCTGGTCACTGGGTCGGGAGTTGCACTGACGATATCTTCCTCTAGGAAGGTAGTGAGTAGAAATCTTTTACTCGCCAGTGTCCACTCCATACTTGCAGCGATGTTGCCCCGAGGACCATCTTCGGGCGATCGTGCTCTGCGAGAGATGATGGGCGTGCAGAGCACATCGCCCGGAAAGCTGATCACAGTCGCTCGGATATGGTCCTCAGGGCTGCTTTCCCCCTGCTCCAGCAGGCGGTGAAGACGAACGGGAAAGTGGATAGGGTCCAAGAAAAAACGGGGGTGACAAAAGTAAACACTGAGGGGCAAAAAGACTATAAAAAGAAAAACGGGGGAAAACACGCCGCTACTTTTTTGGTCCGGTATTCTGTAACACTCAATGCAGGACATGACAAAACGGGAACACGATATTAACAAAAGAACGGATTTATTTACAAAACACTTACAGGGTACAAGTACGGGGATGGAACTGGAAACTCAGACAGGACAATACCGGACAACGAATGATACACACGGAAGGGTATAAATAGACAGAGGGATGATTAAACTAACAGGGCACAAGGGATGGACACAGGTGAGATTAATGAACACTGAACATGGCGGGAAAAAACAGAACAAAGGGATCACATGACGAAAACAATAGCACATGACAGAACACTGACAATCCTTAAATGTCTATTAGATTTGCGGTGAATTTAGCCTTGTTTTATCTAAGCTGTCTATAATTAGACATCTATTAGACGTTTATTAAAAACAAGATCCATCCCAGATTTTTCTTTAAAATTTGAATGGTTTCAATGATGCAATGCAATGTGGGCTTGTTTAACAACATTCACCAGTTTTTCAAGAACTGGGAAAAGCTGTCTTTCATTTGCCCTTTTCAAACTGAGAGGAGGATACTTTGGCCTAAACTGTCATTTCTCTCAGTGGACACAAACTGTCATTACCACAAATTCAAATGCCTGTGGAAATAATGAACTGAGACAATGTGAACATAACAAAGACAACAACAAAAAAAATGAAAAGGAATAGGCTCTAATTTTGGCCCTTGGGGAATCGGGCAGCGATTCTAATTAAGCTCCTCCTGAAACGAAACACTCAGGTCACGTCGGTTTCTCATCTCGCTCCTTTAACTGGTGCTTTTGTTTGAGGCGTACAGTTAATAACAATGTCCAACCTCAGAGAGAGGAAGTCATGCTCACAAAGACCCTGTGGCCATTAGAAAGCCCACATGCTGTATAGATATTAGATTAGATGCAGCTTTAAAGCCAGACGGCAGTCAAACATAGCTGAATTGCACAAGTCCTCCCTCAAGTAGTCCTGATTAAACACGTGAATCAGCGAGGAGCAGTGCAGACTCTACCCAAGGTGATTTGAAGTACTTAATTAAACATAGACTATAGTGAGATAGCTCAATCTAATAGCTGTCAAGCCCTAAACCAGGAAGAATATCGCACACCTCATGCATCATATTTGCAGATAGATCTATCTGCACTGGTAATATCTGATCCGCTCGCTCTTATCTACACTTTGCCAGACCTCAGATTGTTGAGCTATCTTTCATTTGGTTTATTGTGTGGAGGACGGTAATTGGCCATAGATAAGCGCTCTCCCTCCCTCCTAGGCCGATCCCGAGCATTCCGAAAAGCAATCTTCTTGGACAAGGGTTCTATCCTGGGTCATTTGGCTGACCAGGAACGTCTAAAGCTTTTGGATGCCTGGTTTCAGATGAGTCCACTCAGCTCTGGCCTGCCACTCCCAGCCAGATGCCCCAATCTTTCAATCACCCATCCCATTTACTGCCGCAAAGCACCACTGCTCAGCATCACTTACCGACAGCAACGGCATGACTATCATCTACTGCTGAAAAAAATTCCTCCGCATTGAGTCTAATAAGTCATTTTGTTCTAGACGAGTGAAAGGGTTAAGCATGCTGATGCAAAGATTCGGTTATCTGAATGAGATCCATTAACTGAAAATGATTTTTTGAGGGGAGGTCTTCATGTTGATATATCAATGTACTTCACCAATCACAGTAAGAGAATCAATGATTCCATGGCAACACTAGTTAGGGGTACAAGTGGGGAATAATTGTCAATCATTTGTCACCACCAGTCTACGTTGTTTTGATATTAGGTTGATATCTAATTTGCATTTTTAATCTCTCTGCAGATGATATGCTCCCTGGTTAATGAGCAATTAATTGGTGACAAATTCAAATTAATATCAAATATGGAAAATGCCATGCCTTGACAGTGAACAAACAAAACATTTTCTGGTTGTTCACCAAATGTAAAAGCTACAACTCAATTTGCAAGCAGTTGCGCTGATAAAAGGTTTTACTTTTCCAAAAACAAATGCAGTAAGTGCAAACGTCATTGTGCTGAATCACCGAGCTACCTGACATTGAGTCACTTAAAGGTGAAAAACCTGTTGAAGAATTTTTAAGACTTACACATAGCAAATGAGCACTTTCTGTGGCTTATAGCACCTTCAGAACACCTAATTTCTGTCGCATAATCACACGGCACAATGAACAGACTCAAATTGTAACAATTATGGTTCAATCATGTGCCATGAATTCAAAGTTTTTAAAAGCCTCTCAGTCATACAGTTCTTTCTCTTTGTCCCCTTTTAAAATGCCTCCTAATTTCCATGAGTTCCCTTTCCTGGGTCCAATTGGATAATGGATGTAAATAGGCCTTATACATCTAATATGACTAGGGACTGAAAATACAGAGTAAGTGCCTTTTTATAAAGGCTTATATTGAGAGAGAGCTTTTGATTGCAGGAAATGGAGATCTTATCTCTTGTGTTTGTCTGGCAAACGCCTGCACACTGTAATCTGGATTATTTAACTAAAAAGCCTATATGTTCGCTTTTAGACTAAATGGATTAATCTTTGCGTACATGTGATGTATTTCCATTATACACATTCAGACTCTCACAAACATGCTTTGGCTTGATAATGCTAGTCTGTTCGATTTCTGATATTGGCATTGTTTTATATACAGAAACAATGTTAATCGAAGCTCTGTTTCCACATAGTATTTATATGCATGAATCAATTACAAGTGTTCAAACTAAATACAGTACCAATTCCACTTGGTATATATTTAAATGTGTCTCATGACTAGGGATGGTATTGTTCAGATTTTTATTTTATATTGATAAAGATTCTTATATTGCTTATCGATACCAGTTCTTGTCAATATTTTATAATTTGATGCAAAAAGATGTGAAAATATGCTTAATATTTCAACTTACAAACACCTGCAAGCAAACAGAATAAGGTGCATAAAGTATGAAAGCATAATACAGTGCATTGCTGGAGTTGGATGGCATGTTTTGTTAGTTTTATTATATTACTAATGTTACCTTTGTTCACTATTACACTACTGCATGGTCATTTTCAGGGATCCCACAATGCATAAACTTATTAATAGGACATTTTGAAGGTCATATTTAAATAATTTACAATGGTGACATATGTAGGCTAAATTCATTATGTCTTTAGTATGAAAAAAGTAATATAAACTACTGTTTAATTGCAACATAATTATTAAATCATTATTTTAAAATAACTGTTCATCTTTTTTTTTTTTTTACAGGGAACCTTTACAGCTGCTCTACATACAGTGTGAGGGAGAAAGAAAAGGGGATAATTAGCACTGCAATTTGTGCTAGATCTTACTTTACTGCACTATTCATGAACCGTATGTGATATGGTGCCCTGTCTTCTTGCTATCCAGGATAGTATGTTTAATTTGTGGGGGCATTAAGGAGTGACGACATAATTTAGGGACGTAAAATGATAAGCAGCAGCTCAGTAAAACCAAAGTATACAGACACAAAGCAGTGTGAGTATCGATAACAGTACCGTTAATCCTGAATCTTACACCACTTGGTATTCCACTATTAACGCAATTATGTACCAGTTCAGAAATATACCAGTTCTCTGTACCCATCTCTACTTGTGACCACTTTGAATTTCATAGAGACCTTTCCCTCTTGTTTTGCCTAAAGAATGAACAAGCCCATAGTATGCAGGATATGTAAATTAAAAAGGAATTAGGATGAGAGAAAAGGGGGAAAAGGATAAGAACGGCAACTACAGTTTCAATCAAAATATGTGTGCTTTGAATGCAGCAAAGTTTAAACATCTTGTTTTGGTGTGGGGGGTTTTCACAAATATTGTAATCATTCAATATTCAAAGGATTTTTAGTTATGGCTATACTACACTAGTAGAACAACATTTGATAAAACTAATCAACAAAAAAACACCTCATTTTGTGGAAAACAGTGATCAAAATTAAAGAACAGTGATGATTTCAGCCCACCTGCAGCCACATCACTGCTTACACGCTGCTCTGCTGTAACATTGATCAGCATAACTTTGTTGCCAAGGATTATCTAGAGATATTCAATCAAGTTTAGATCAGGACACTGGGCTGGCCATTTAATTATTTCTTTCATTATATGCTTTACCCATTTTGCTGTGTGATGGGACCCAAAGTCATGCATGAAAATTGCTGGCTGATTGAATGATGAATGCAAGCAAGGAAGCTCATGTTGCTGAAGGAGTTTCATTTTGAATTCATGTTGAACTCTGCATGTAGTTTTATAAGAGGTAAAAGACATCCCACAAACTATGACACTTTCTCCTCCACCTTTCACTGATTTATTTACACACACTGGGTCTCATTCTTGAAGCGTTTGTAAATGTAGGAGTAAATTCGGAGCAATTTGTGCATAAAACGTACCTTCTGAAAACTCAACATCAGATTTCATAGTTGAACGTGTATGATGTGCAACTTCATTCTCAATTAGTATAATCTCCGCCTATAAACTCCAACAATATAGATTACATGTCCATGAACACAGCGGGATTTTCTGTACTCCCTTCAAAGATTTGGCTCCAGTATATTTCATGAATGCAAAAATGATTAATAGACCTCATGCCTGAACATATTTAGTTGTTGTACAAGTACTGTACAGGAGGCTTCTTTTAAACACAGAGACATTTTAAGTAATGACAAATCCTTTATCTGTTCAAGGCTATACTGCTGAGACACTCCAGCTTCAATATTAAACCAACTGACTACTGAGATTCTCAGAATTATCCTGTCATCTTGTGACATCTGTGTTCCAACAATGAACAAGTTATTGACATAATAGTGTTAATTTGTGTATATGTAGTTAAGATGTTGTGTTCAAGAAATCAGAGATTTGGAATAACCAACTTCTCTCGCTGCGGCTGAAAGGGTGTTTCACCAGTGACCAGTTTTATTTTTTTTCAAATGTCATTTCACATCTAACAATTAACAGTTTTACCTTGTAATTTTATTTTAAGTTAACTATAGTAACCTTGGGCCTCACGGTGGCGCAGTGGATAGCACGTTCGCCTCACAGCAAGAAGGTCGCTGGTTCGAGCCTTGGCTGGGTCAGTTGGCGTTTCTGTGTGGAGTTTGCATGTTCTCCCCGTGTTGGCGTGGGTTTCCTCCGGGTGCTCCGGTTTCCCCCACAAGTCCAAAGACATGCGGTATAGGTGAATTGGGTAAGCTAAATTGTCCATAGTGTATGAGTGTGAATGGGTGTGTATGGATGTTTCCCAGAGATGGGTTGCAGCTGGAAGGGCATCCGCTGCGTAAAACATATGCAGGATAATTTGGCGGTTCATTCCGTTGTGGCGACCCCAGATTAATAAAGGGACTAAGCCGAAATGAAAATGAATGAATATAGTAACCTTCTTTTTCTTTTTCTATGGATAGTGGAACAAACTATCACACCGTCACTGCAGTGCAGAACAAAAAAGAACATTTTTAAGAACAAAGAACAAAGTTAAAAAGACATTGGCAAAACCTGAACCTGTGAAGTCACAAAGTAACGTTACATAAACAGTCCTCCTATGTTCTCCCTCTTACTTGACCTCTCAGGTTAATAGCTACACGGACTACACCCATGTGACGTGCTTTTTAGAATTCTTGATGTGTTACACTTGTTGGAACGGCATCCTTAACACTTACATTTACCTCCATTCATGTGACATATTTTTTCTAACTGTAGTTAGAAGCAATGCTTTATGGCAAGTAAACAGGCAATTGGGATCATTATATGTTGAAAATGTGAGAAGGGCTTTTATATTTTGCCTTCTGGTTAGCCAAAAGTTATTTTTTTTTCTGGTTTAAACATTTCAAATTCTATCTACACTCCGCTTTTGTATTTCTGCTTCAGGGCACGTCTTCCTTCTCACAGAGTCTTCCTCTGATCACTCCTCTTGTGTCGACTTTTGGCTGTTTAGGAGACAAAGAAGTCTTGTGCTGCATTTCATGCTGACAACCTCTCTTGCTTCATTTTGAATCGGCTTAGAATTCAGTGACCTTTTCATTTTGGGCTGTTTTTGTGCGCATCCATCTCTTGGGATTATCTCTATACAGATTGTTTGTGCGCGCATGTTTGTATGTACGTGTCGGGAGGGAAGTGGGATAGGAGAATTATTTTAGGCTGTTATCATTCTAATGGTATTGTTGGGGGGGGGGGGTGCCTTAGTTCAAAACAAGATCGATGTGAATTAACGTCCCCTTGGAGATCTGAGTACAACAACAGCACCGAAATCATTTTGTCCTTTTCACATGTTTTCACTCAGAGGGAATGAAAAATGTTCTCTTTTCGTACATGGAAATGAAACACGAGACAGTAGATAATCTCATAAATATGTGTTGCATTTCATGCCCAATTCTCAGGCTTATAGAGAGCGAGCGAGCGAGAGAGGAGGAGCAGAAACTGAGTTAGAGAGAGAAGCTCTTTGTTTCAGGCTTGGCTGACAGGAAGTGGTGGCAGAGGGACAGTCAGGGACACTCATCCCCGGGAATAAGGAATGCTGGAAGACACGGTATCCCTTTTTGATCAGACCTCGCTGATGGATCGGTTGGAGAAAGGCAAATAGGGATAAGACAGACCCCTGATGACAGCAGACCAATTTTGATGTCCTTTTAACTCTCATTGCGTTGTCTTGTTTGGGCTGACGTTTTTGAGCAGCATGGGAAAATGGCCTTTAACCCGAGTACAGAATTGGTGAAACCATGAAACAGATAGACAGAGAAATAAACAGGACCGCCTTTCACAGTATAGAATATTCACACAAGTTCAATGAGACATTACAGCTTTTTAGAGGAGCTGATCGACTCTCAGAGATTGGTTTGCTTCTGGTTTAACAAGATAAAGCTTTCATTAAGACTGCAGCACAGGGCAAAGGCGACTGTCTTGTTGCTGTGGTCGAAGAGTGAGTTTCCTTGTTTGTCTGCAGTCATGGCTGTGATTAATGCTCCTGCTGTCCACTTTATGCAAGGCCTTCGCACAAAAAAAAAAAAAAAAAAAAAACACTGAAAGAAATAGAGTAGGAAAAAAAGACAGAAAAGACAGAATTTATGTCCCTGTCAAATTTCCTTTTTTCCTCCCGTTTCCGAAAGCACCAAGGTTCTGAAATGAGACGGCAGCTTTCTCTCTGTTTTGCGTGAAAGTAAAAAAATACAAGGACAGCAGGTTTTCAATGGAAAATGATTAATTCCAAAATGCTGAACCATGTGCAAAGTGTTACATTAGTGCAGCGTCCGGTTCCATATTGAATGTAACCCTAAACTCAAAGGCCCCAAGCCCTCCTCCATGTTTATAATGCATTAGTGGAACAAACTCTTCACTGTACTCTATTTACAAATCCCAGCAGGTCATGGATTAGTTGCAGATGTAGCTATGAAACGGCCCCAACCAAATTCATACCACAGTAATAAATGTTATTTTGGTGTAAATCCTTTTTTCCGTCTTTTTGTTTGAACTAATTTTTGATGGGGTGGAGGGAATGAGAGAATACAGCTCACTGTTTGGAAGACGAGGTGTGGTGCAACATTTATATCCCTCAGGTTAGCTCTGCATGTAAAACAAAGGTTATTAACTTGCTTGGCTAAAAGCTTTAACCAACATTTATTTATATTGGGTGAGCAGATTCAGTAATTTGTCTTTGAATGCAGCAATTATTGCTTTTTTACTTTGGCTCACACCAACACGCGCTCACAGTCTCTCTTCATTTAACTGATTTGGATGAGCACTCAAGAACTCTTACTCTCACTGAGCAACCTGAATTGATTTTCTCAACTAACACCTTGTAGCGAGGGAGACATTTCAACAAACAAATGTACTGCTCTTGTCAGAGTCACATCCCTGCAAACGCATCTTCATTTGCAATGATGTAAGAACAGCAGCCCTGCGTGCAAATCTAAGAGCAAAAGAAGGTGAATAACCAAACAAGAGCAAAAGTCTGGTGTGGTCTATATACACGACTGGACACTGGTGTGCATTTTATCGTCACTCTGTCCCCTCCACCCTGTTACACATGATCAGAGAGACAAGTGGCCTGCCGTTGGCGGGTTAATGGACAAAGGAGACTGTGTCTGGGGTGCAGAAAGACCTTCTGCCACAGCTCTCAGCCTGCCCATTGTTGGGCTCTCAGGTGCATTAGGATCATCACTTTGTTTGAGAGGAGAGAACAGTAAATGCATTTAACTTCCAACAGACCACTGGACATGTACGTGAAGTTCCCCTGCAAACGCCACTTACTTCCTGCTCCCTTTTTCAGACAAATAAATAAACCATGACTATGTCCGTAACCTGAAAAAGGCTGTTTCCCATGTTCCCATACTCAAATGCTATGGCTGGTTTGAATGTCTGATTTCAACATGCATGCTAAATGCTGTGTATTTAAGGCGCATACTGTGTAGCTGGTCTTCTTTAGGATTGTTTTTATGTAGTTATTTTGGTGCAGACCACAAAGAAATAAATAAATTATAATAATGCTAAATAAGATTTCACAAACCTGCTATGGAAGCAGCTTTTTTCATATTGACAGGTCACCTGATGTATGTAGTCACATGATCATTCTTTAAACATATGCTTTGCATTTTATTTTATTTTTAGAAACTGGCATCATTAGCCATGATGCAGCAAGTACTAAAAGAAGCCCCATTGCATTGCACAACTCAAAAAAAAAGTTGATCTGGTATTTCCAATGCCTGAACTGAATTTTAATGAGAATGTAGCTCCTAGAAAAGGTACATATACTGTATGCATGAGGTCGTTTTAGCGTTGAATCTTGTGACATCCCATCCTGTTTTCATTTCATTTTGTGCATTCATATTTCAGTCAAACTGTATCTGTGTTTATTTGAAAGCATCATTTGAAAGTTCATTCATTCATTCATTTTCCTTCAGCTTAGTCCCTTTATTCATCAGGGGTCGCCACAACGGAATAGACTGCCAACTTATCTAGCATATGTTTTACACAGCAGATGCCCTTCCAGCAGCAACACAGTACTGGCAAACATCCATACACACTTATTCACACACATACACTACGGCCAATTTCGTTTATTCAGTTTAGTTTATTCAAATGTCTTTGGACTGTGGGGGAAACCGGAGCACCCGGAGGAAACCCATGCCAACACAGGGAGAACATGCAAACTTCACACAGAAATGCCAACTGACCCAGCCGAGACTCGAACCAGCGACCTTCTTGCTGAGCCACTGTGTCGCCCCATTTGAAAGTTAACTAACATTAACTAACTGAACCTTACCATAAAGTATGACTGCAGACCAACCTTTCTACCTGAATGGTTTTAATGATCGGATTACATGTTTTTTTTTACTCTGTTTTACATCTGTGGTCTTATCAAGAGAATTGGAAAACAATACCAGGTGTAAACAAAGTTTCACTCACTCCTTCGACTTAGTTCCTATTTTAATCAGGGGTCGTCACAGCGGAATGAACCACCAATTACTCTGGCCTATGTTTTATGCAACGAATGCCCTTCCAGCCACAACCCAGCACTAAGAGTACACTAACTTGTGAACCCCAGTGCTGGGAAACACCCATACACTCTCTCGTTCACACACGTACGTAATCAGGACATTCCCCATCATGGGAACTCCAGCGTGTGTCTGGAACCAGACATATGGGAGAGTGTATGGAAAACGCCACAGCAGCTAAACCACGCTCCTGATGTGCAGTTTGCCAAGTGTAGCGTGAGCGCACCAAAAACGCAACCTTCCAAAGTCTGCTAGGCCCAAAAAATTCCCATTACATGGGAATAATTAACAGAATTTAGATTGGGCGTCGTAATGTGCTTTTACCTAGCTAATATAGTCTAGGGTTTTTTACAAATACGACAGTACGTTGGGAAGTGTGCCAGTCCCAAAAGAGGTAGGATGCTGCGGAGACCACCTGCTACCCAAGAGGGGAGACTTGATGGTAATAGAGCATATGGACTAGCCCTAATGAGGGGGAATGCTACATATGATAAGCTGGTTAGCGGGTAGAGAAGACACGGGTCCGCCTGGTCAGGGGGAACACTCCGTGGCTGAAATAAGCATATGGGATCACCATCGGGGACCACGCATAGCTGGCACCGAACCTCAGCATGTGGGTAGACCAAGAGTGGGCATATCAGACAACACACTGAGCCAGGCACCCGGCTCCTCCGCTGAGTCAGGCGCTGGGGGCCTCGGAGAAATTCTCTAGGGTTCGCCAAGCGGAAACTTACTAGCAGAATAGAAAAAGCGCACATATCTCTGGGTAAGGGAGCATGCCGCAGCAAGCGTTTTTGACACAAAGCTTAATTTCGTCTCGATTGACCCAGTAATTGGGAGGAAACCCACTCCACTTGAGGATTATAAAATCTTGCGAATGTGTTAGGTGTTGCCAAGCCCGCAGCTCTACATAATCTGTTAAGAGGCGCTGCGTACTCATGCCGCTTTTTTTTCTTTCTTTTTTTTTTTTAAGTGCTCTCTCACGGGGCACACAGCTCGCCCTGGCACATGAAGCGAGGGCGAAGGCATAAACTATAAAATGGACCGACCTCTGCTTTAATACGGCACTTCTGCCAATCATAACAGAAAAGAGCTGCTTAAAGACGTATGCTCTACGTGTCACATTAAGCGCAGTGCACGGACAGAGCAATGAAAGGGTCGAGTCTGCCTCCTCTGCAGACAGCACTTGTAGGCTCACTACCACTTTTAATATTAAAAGGGTGGTAGGAACCTTGGCACAAGCTGAACTGGGATCTCAGGTAAATGTGAGAGTAGGCCGGTCCGAATTCCTGGCACGATTCCTAACCCTCCTGAATGATACCAACGCGGCCAGCAGAGCTGCCTTAATGGAGAGAAAAACGTATAAATACTGAGTCGAGTGGCTCAACAGACCTAACCATAACCGCTGGGGCTAGAGAGATCCCAAGAGGGCAAGAGAGGGGGGGCGAGGATGGAATTAACCATGTTGCGCCACGCACCTCTGACGAACCGGCTGATGAGGTTATGCTTTCCCAGCGCACTACCAACCGCCACCCCACAGAGAGCGGGGATGCCAAACCTTCAGTGTAGAGGGTGACAGCCTGCGCTCCACCTATTCTGAAGGAAGAAAACACAACACTAATCTGGCATGTCTGAGGTTCTTCTCAGAGAGACGAGCTTCACACAACGAAGAGATTCCCTTACAGGACATAGGCTTGCCTACATAGGGTGCCCTAGCCTGCATGACGGTGTTAACCATCTACTGATAGGTCACCTAAGTCCACCGTGCTCTGTCTAGAAACCCTCCATGGGGGTTCCAGAATGCTGCGCAGGTGCCAGAGGGTGCCCATCCCAGAAAAAGGAGGAATTCGTCAGGGAGAGCCATCACGAGGAGTGTGAGTCCGGAAACTTGGGTCCGGTTGGGCCAAGGAGGCGCAACCAGTGAGACCCGCTCCTTGTCTCCCCGGCCTTGCACAGAGTCTGTGTGCGCAGGCTCACTGGGGAAAAACGAATATTGCATAAACCCGGGGCCAGCTGAGAGCCAGCGCATTTGTGCAGAGCAGGGAAAGCAGCTAGCGAAGGGCAGCTCGGGAGAAGCAGCAGGATGACCTGGGCTTCTCTGAAGCGTGCCCATAACTGCTGGACCATGCCAGGGGGAAGTCTCCATTCTCACAGAAATGTAACTGTCGTGGGAGTGTGTAAGCTGGCACAGAGAGCTCATCCGGGATATAAACGGCGCGCAGCTATTACGCTGCATGACTCCCCAAGCGGTTGATGTGCGCTGTCGCAGCCGTGCTGGCCATTCTAACCAACACGTGTGTCCCCTCCCATACTAGTAGGGACCAGCGGAGAGCGAGAAATACTGCCAACAACTCCAGGCAATTAAAATGCCAACGCAACTGAAGTCCAGTTTACAAACCTGCAGCTGCATGCTCGATACACACAGCTCATCAGCCCGTACTGGAAACATCTGTCAGAATGACAGCATGACTGGACACTTGTTATAAGGGCACCCAGGCCCGTAGAAGGCAATGTCCATCCAGAGACTGAAGGTGTGGCGATGCAGCGTGGTGATGGACACCCGATGCTCTCAACAATTTGAGCAGCGTGATTGCGGCTACAAATGTCATATGCCCCAGGAGACTCTTAAAAGCTTCAGTGAGACCACTGTAACTGCCGAATTTATCAGACAGGGCAGCACTAGTCCGGCGCGCTAAAAGTGATGGAGTCTAGCTCCAACCCGAGATAAGCGAAGCTCTGCCCAGGGGAGAGTTTGCTCATTCTCGAACCGCACAACCACTCGAAGCTTGGATGGGGCGAGCTGTGGAGGAGTGGGGGGTCCGCGTGCCCGGAGGCGACGGATAAACCCCCACTGTGATCCTCAGATCTTCCCGCATGCTAACTGCTTTCACGGGGAGCAACGGGGGTGGCTTGGCAGCCGCGATCTTAGCTGTGCAACAGCCATGCCCTCACAGCGAGAGCATGAGCTGTCTGCGAGCACCGCATCGACATGCTAGATCCCCAGACCTGTGATGCATTACCAGTGCCCATCATCCGAAGATAGGAACCACCGCATCCAGAAATGCACAGTCAGAACAGCGTCTTGAAAAAGACATGTTGATTGACTGTGTTGCTCTCTTAGGGAATCTGCTCTTTTAATGGAAACTGCTCTTTTGTGCACACCAGCAAAAGGGCCAGGGGACTGAAAAGCCCAGATCGACTGATCGCATCTTCTCCCGCACTGGTGAGTAAACGGGTTTCAGTCTTGAAATCAGGTTGGCAGATAGAGTGTCTTCAGTCTCGTGAGAGGTTCTGAAGCTAAATTTTAGATGCTCGCTCCTCAGCAGGCACTGATATAGGCGCTAATGACTAATCAGTATCAGCTGTAGAGCTGAGCTCTGCCAATTCATTTGGCATTCATTGGCCCGTTTTCTTACTCTTCAGAGTGATTGGTCGTCTTATGTACTTCCATATGTCTGGTTCCAGACACACGTTGGAGTTCCCCTGATGGGGAACCTTTTATCAACTATTAAAGTATTACATTAACAAAGCTACTTATTCTCTAAAGATATAAGTTTTCTGGTATTTATACAACAGCCTGACTTGAGTATTTCAACATTGCAATAGTAGAAGGCCAGTAAACCTGAGAGGCAAGTTTGGCTGGAAGTCCGCTCCGACCTAATCCCACCCTGACCCAACCTCTACCTCCTCATCCTCTTCCTCCATAGACCCAAACTCAGACCTGCATTCCTTTCTCTTATGCTCTACTTAATCAGTCAGTGTGCAAAATATGAAGCGTACGGCAAGCTGGATTCAACCCATTGCTGATGAGAACATAAGTCATCTTCTGTCTGGCCCATGCTCGAAGCTGATGTTTACAATAATGCATGATTTACAATGACTTCACTGTCCCGTTTCAAGCCTGATCCTCAAACAGAGCTTGGAAGAAATGTCAGCCCGTGCTGCTAAAAAACAAAGTCACATTTGAGCGTGGCCGGTCGACAGACCCTTGTGGTTTGCATCAACTTCCTAAAGTGTACACAGTGATTTACACAGTGTGTCTATCAGTCGTTTAGGACTGGTGGTTAGTCGGTGGTGTGCTGATGACAAGCCTGCTGTGTGCAACATTAGGTTATAAATAGATCTTTAAAGCCAAGTGGCCACTAGAACTCATACGTATCTGTCGCTTGTTAAACGGCCACAAAATGGCCTGCCAGCAAAATGGAAATACGCTCCACTTCACCATACGCTAAGGTCAGCTTATAGCCTTGTTTTGAAAAATCTGTAAGTGATTTTGAGGTGTACTGCTTCTCTCCTACAGCAGTAAGGCATTATGTTTTTGAGCACCTTACATTTGTATGTGATTTATCTTTACGGATTTGGCCATTTGCCTCCACATCAAATTCCTGCTGTCAAACAGAGTAGAAGAACGTTGGGAAATAAAATACCGTGGCATAAATAAGGCTCTAAATTTATATCCTCTGCTTCTGAGGAGCAATTGGGTCTCCTGGTGAGATTGGGACAATAGTGCAAAAGTCTCCTTCAACTCTCATCTTCACAAACTTTTCTGTACTCCATTTGGAAGACAAATCACCCAGCTGGCCGGTCAGATTTCACAGGGCTTTTCTGAGTCCTCAGCTTTGATTTGAGACACCTGTCTGCGCTCCGAGCTGTTCTGATTTGGTCGCTTTTCAGATTCTAGTGAATGATACTCACAGGTTTTGACATTTCCACCCCACCCTAATTGTCCTGCTGCTAACATCAGTTATATTATCTTACCGATCAAGGCAGTTTGCAGTTACAGAATACAGAGGGTGGTCCACAGACTGAACCCGACACCCCGAAGCATTGTGGCTCAGGGTAAGTCACACCTCTTCATTGTATGGGAAAGATGGGAAGAGGTTGAAGGCCTCTCAGTTTTCTCCAGCTGGAGGATCACTGCAGGCCCTTGAGACATTAGCAAAATGACACCAGACATGTGACTCGTCGACTCATAATCCAGTTGTCCAGACTGTGAGTGAGTGATCACTGAGTGTTTACATTTGAGTGAGAGCAAAAGTTCAAGGGTCATATCCATATCACTGCTGACCACAGCCAAAAGTGTCAGGCCCATTAAGCAACAGGTGGAATTCAGAAATGTAAATGTAAAGCACTATGACAGAAATCACTGATCATGCCTCTTTAAATCTGATAGTTTGCTCATAATTTTTTCACTTTGATTTTGGTCCAAAGTACCAGGTGTCTGTAAAACAGAATGTGACCATTTTTTTTTTCAAAGAAGAAAAACTTATGATGATCACTGGCTTTCAGGTTTAAACAAGTACAATAAATAAAACAATTATAAGATATGTAAAATGACAATTAAATATATGTTATGATCCCACTTTTTATTATGTGGCATTGATTACTATGTAATAATAATAATAGTTTTTATAATTACACTGTTGACCCAACCCTAACATCTTAACCCACCTTTAAACCTACCCGTACCACCAAACCTGTCCCTAACCTTATCCATACTTCAATAGCACCATAAATGTTGTTCAATAAAATATGAACACAATAAATAAATATTTGGATGTAAATACCTAGTAGTAAAGGCCACTTAATTTCTCTTTATAGAGAGTATATTTAATTTTTACATAACTGTACAATATGCTGAATGGACCCTTTTCACAAGCCTGTTATGACGCGTTTAACGGTCATCATAATCTTAAATTCTTAAAAGTTTTAAATATTTAGATTTTTTGAAAAACGTTTGAACATTTATATGCATTTATGTACGTAGTATATCATCTTTGCATCAAATTACAAAAAAAAACTAATTACCGCTTATGCGAGGTGTTTGTAATGCAGAGTAAATTTGACGTCATTCTCTCCTCTGGTTGCTGTTATCAGTCTTCCACAATTTTTCCTCTTCTAAAAGTCTTGATAACACCATCGTGGAGTTTTTCTTTTATTATTTCAGCAAATATGATTTTAAAAAAAAATATTCGTTGTACTCTAACATTCACTGTGCTCTGAGTTTACGCAGCTATGACGCCCTCCGCTACTGACAAACCCGGAAATGTGAAAACGATTAAACATTGTTTTACACATATTTTGATTTTGACAGAATTGACTTGCATTTAATATGCTTTCTATTCACACAAAAATGCCTTCTGTAAATTACATTTGATGTAAACACAAAAATTTGACTTCCTTTTATGACTCAAGATTTCCCAAAACAAAGTAAATAATCTGGCATCAGTATAATTATGTGGCTTTAGTGGTAACATGGTATTTATTTCTGAGAAACAACAATTCATTACAATGATTATTTAAAGACCCCTTTATCCGGTGTAGAATTTTCCATGATAAAGCTGACCAGTGACTGCAATAGAAACACATTAATAACATTGATTACCACTGTTCGTATCCGTAGCTGTTTTAGTCTCAGAAAATACTATTTCATAATTCTCATTTTCAATAAACAACTAGTACGGAAAACACAGCAAGCATGTGGTTATTCCAAGCTAAACTTTTATGGCGAATCTTTTATCCTTTTTTAACATATTTGACTTTTCCGCCACAGGTCAAGACTTTGAAAAGAGAGAAACTAAAGCGGGTTAATTTAACTTGGCAACAGGTTAAATCAAGCTATTCAATGGCAGCCAGCTTGACGTTGGTGAGCAGGGCCAGCCAGCAGTGTCATGGAATGTTTTTAAGTGGCCAGCTTTGATGTCTGGTGTGCGGGAGAGACTGCGCCCTCTATGCGCCCTAACATTTGTGCTTCGCTACGAGGCCTCTGTGATCCGAGTCAGCGTATGAAAAGGAGAGCGATAAATACAGAGAGAAAGGGAATAGAGAAGGAAAGAGAAAGGACTGTAGAGCATTGTAATTAGTTGCACCTGTTTCCTTTAACGCGGCTCCGGTTTCTCTGTACAAACGCATGTAGATTAGGCATCAAAGTGCTTCTCTTCAATGCCCCCTTTGTTGGCAGTTGTCAGGGAAGCAGCCTGCAGAAATGTGTGACCCGAACTGAGCTCTGGAACTCAAGCACAGAGACCCGCAGCCGTGTGTCCTCTTCACCGCAGGACAGCGAGCTTCTGCTGGGTCGCCGCTAGACTCCTCTCTGTCTCTAATGACGTGTGGATACAGTGATGCTTTGTTGTGGGTCTGACTGAGAGAAATCTTAATAAGTTGTCCTGCGGGGCTGTAACTTGCTAATAAAGTTACTTATTGGGTTTACATGTAAATAAACATCTTTTTGATGCACTTCAAAAATGCTGTTATTTCAACTCAAAATTGGAAAAAATGCTTTCATGTTGGGACATAGCCTACATTTAAAGGGATAGTTCACCCCCAAAATTTGTTCTGTCATCATTTACTCACCCTTTACTTGTTTTAAATCTTTATGATTTTCTTTTCTTTTTTATTCAGATAAACACAAAAGAAGACATTTTGAAAAAATCTGATAACCTTATAACCTTTTACCGTTATTTGTTTTTCAGAAGTCAACTGTACAGCTTTTCAGCTTTATTCAAAAGAAGCTTTCGAAAAAACAAACAAACTTATAAATATTTGGAATCACTTGAGGGTGAGTTAACAGTGAGGTAAATGTTAATTTTTGGGTGAACTATCCCTTTAACTGAAAAAAATACCCAGAGTTTGTGGATAATTTACTCAGATTTGGTGTGAAATAACAGTTTTTAGTGTCGTATATTTTCTTCACTATTTGCCTCAAATGGCATATTTATACACAACACACAAGGCATACTGCAGTATTTGCATAAATTGTACATTTATGTACTTTTTATGTAATTTTTCTTCTTTAATTGCTCTATTTATGTGTGGGTTCTAATTTCTTTGGAGCTTGCAGAAAAGATATTTCATTGCCAGCAATTACTGCTGCATAATGTATTGTTGTGCATTTGATAAATAAACTTTGGATGCGTCCCAATTCATATACTACTATTTATCTTCTATTATGCAGGATTTAATTAGTGGCTCTGTAAATATACTAGCTGACTATATTCAACATAAGAGTGTCCATATGATATATTACTGTTATGCATGATTATATTTTCAGTTTATGCTGCTTATGTTTCAACATTTCGTTTTGACTAAATATATTTTATTATTTTTTTTAAAAATCTAAATATATAATATTGTTATTTCAGTCGAGTAATTAAACAGGTTTTGGTTCATTTAGTAACTGATTTTAAGTAAAAAATAAAAATAAAGAAAATAAAGAAAGAAAAAGGAGCAAACCCAATACTGGCTTAAATCTTTGAATTATTTTTTTAACCAAAAGTTGGGTTTATCAATATTTACCCATACTTTAATTGAAACAAGCCAATATTTTGAGATTGTATTAATAAAGCATTAATATGCCTACTTTATATATCTTTGTCACTCTACATTTAAACTAAAAATAAGAACATGCATACAAAAATAAATAAATAAATAAATAAATAAATAAATAAATAAATAAATAAATAAATAAATACTGTACTCTCAACAAATACGTGTGAGGTTTAACTGTTAAAACATTATAGATTCAACAAGGAACTAGTGACACCTAGCGGCTGATACACGTAAGTACTAAGGCAGCTAATACACTTAAGTACTACATATATAATATTCTATATATATATATATATATATATATATATATATATATATATTCAGAGTTCAGGTGCAAAAAAGTGACTTCTGAAATTTCCATATATATTTTTTACTCTTTACATGATAACATTTGCTTAAACCATGATTTAAGTATAATCATAAGTATAAATAAATCTAATTTATCATAATTTGTGTGGGCCAGTTTTCTTCAGAAACGAATGTAGTGTTAATTAGTCATAAACATGACAAATTTAGCAATAACTTTAACATTAAACCATTATCTAACTTTCAAAAATATTTCAAGTCCATGGGAGATTTACATTTATTGAGGATTTAACATTGTCTCTCATCTGGTGAAGGTCATCATCAAGCTGCAAAGCATGTAAATATTTTAAAGCAAGTATTTTTTAATTTATTTACTTTTTGGTCAGCATGAGTTTTTTGTGGAACTGAATAGTAGCACAGAAGAAAGGTGTGAGTGATTCAAAGCATGCAAAGTGATGCAAAAGAGGGGCTGAGGGCTACTGAAACCAATTTGCATGGAGGTTATTTACCTCTAACCGAGGCACACTGGAGAAAAAAAAGTACTGTGTGTCCAGCAGAGATTGTAATGACCGAGGGCGATTTAGTTATGTTTGCCTGTGTTCTGCATTTCATTTATTTATTTTTTTGTCTGTAAATAGCTGCACTGTTCACAGACCTTAGCAGCCCTTGATGCATGATATAAGTGAGGGATAACATAAATCAAATAAACTGATTTGTGTGGCTTTCCCTTTCAAACATTATTCATATAATTATGTCAGTAAGTGTATCTCGTTCGGGAAATTCTACCTTTTTGTGGAAGAAGCTTATCCTCAACCAGAATGCTTATTATCATGTCGTTCAAATCCAGATTTTGTTCAAAAGGAAAGAAATATAATTATGCAATTATATGAGTCGTCGGTATCCTACGAAAACAAGAAAGGAATCAATTTCATAAGGATTTCTTTCAGGTCATGGATGATAAAATTATTGACAGCCAATCCGAATCACAACCATCTAGCAAAGATTTCGAAAGATACACCAACAACAACAAAAAAGAGATTTGACAAATTGTTTATTGTAAACATTAAGTCAATATACAAACAGCCACACATTAATTAAACATATATTTTGCTATAAAATTTCAGACAATCTCTTTAATGAACAATTAATTAACAAAGGTTTTTTTAACAGTGATCACTATTTCCAATATTGACATATTTCACTTGTTTCACCTTTTGCTTTTATTTACTCAGTGCACATTCTGACTCCTTTTGCTTGCAGTCTTATATGGATTATATTGAGTGTTGTATATATACCGGTACTGGCGATAACCATGATAATTAAATTAGAATATCATTCATACAAAAATATTACACATAATTCAGTGTCAGATCTATAATAGAGTGCTAAACCTTCACATGTTCTGTAATTTAGGTTACATACTCAACATCATCATGACTTCTTCTGAAATGGCATACTGTAAAATAGCTACTACATTTGGTTAAAAAACGGGACCACTAAAAGATATGTTCCATATAATATGAATTGTGTAGTATGTATAAAATTCAGACACACATGCCTTGTTTTCACTTGGCGCATTCCAAAAGAGATATATCGCCATTCAAAGAGGTCTTAGGAGTGAAAACCATCATGGCGGCTGTATTGAAGTGTTGTTCCAAACCAAAGTCCTCAAAACTGGCCACTTTGAAGGGCCCTTGAGAATGAACAAACTGCCGCGGTCACAAAAGAGTTTGAGCATGCAAAATTCTGTCGTACAGTGCTGTGAAAAGGGGCTGGGTTAAACAAGATGATTAGATTTTTAAAAAAAGCTAGCAATTATTTAAACTTTCTGTAATGTTTTGACCTTCTATTGGTCCCATGCAATCACATGATGCGATTTCACAGGTCAGAGTTCACCCAGCTTGAACTTTGCAATGCAGCAACATGAGAAACCTTTCGCACGAGCTTGCGTTTACAGTCTCCCACATTCGCATGATTATGAATGGAAGTCTATGGGGCAAAAAGTGCAATGTGACTGGGGCTTTAGGGTGCTTTCACACTGGTAATACGTTTTCTTTGGTTCAAATCAAGGTAAAAAATAATACACTGTAGCATGTTTCAATCGTTTCTCACCAGACAGACAGCTCTGGACTGAACCAGGACATGTCGTTGGTTAGATGAATTTCCTGAACTGCATTTTGATTGGTCTGAATTAATGCACAGGAAACTTGCAACACATGGAAGTAAACAAAGTGCAGAGGGAAAGTCAGCAGGCAGTATGGACCTCCTCACAACTCCGCATTTGTCTGCGACCTGACATAAATGAGGAAACGTGTAAAAAAACAAAAACAATTTCTCCTCCCAGAATGCATGTCGCAGCTGATTATGGCAGCTGGTTTGGTCCAAAAAAGCAAAGTACTTTTTGCATTTGGGCCGGTTCGAGGTCGGCCCACGTTCTCAACAAACTGGTCTCAAACCACTCCAGGGTTCATGTCGCAGCTGATTATGGCAGCTGGTTTAGTCCTGGTTTACTCCAAAAAAGCAAAGTACTTTTTGCATTTGGGCCGGTTCGAGGTCGGCCCACGTTCTCAACAAACTGGTCTCAAACCACTCCAGGGTTCATTTGAATGTGTACTGAGACCACCTCTTTGAGCTGGTCTTGGTACACTTGTCCACTTTTGGTGCGCACCAACAAATGTTTTAATCTAACTAAATGACACAGGAGTGAAAGCACCCTAAGCTACTTTGGAAGCAGTGTTAGTTACTGAATATTTTAGTTACCTTGTTGCTCTCCTTGGTTACTATTGATTTACACCTGTGTCTGCTCACACTCTGTGATTTCAGGCATGATTCCAACTGATTCCTGTAATCCTATAGGCAAAAATCTGTGGGTCTTCTATCGTTGGTTGGACATACTTAATGGCAGTTTCAATCAAATGTTCCCTCTGATGAAATTCTGGTAGCGTCAGAAGATTTTAGACAGTTTCTGCAGACTTACTGTGACTTCAGCTAAGATGAGCATCAAATCAAGAATCAATAGTAGCAATGAATTGGAAGTGTCAAAACATTTTACTAGTACGGTATGTCGTGGGTGCGGCTAGAAGGTCGTTTGCCATAGTGGTTGACGATTCATTTCGCTGTGGTGACCCCTGATAAATCAGAGACTAAGGCGAAGGAAGATGAGTGAGTGAAGGTATGTTGTGGGCAAAACTATAGCTACAGATTGTATATGTTTGCTCATTTCAGAACGTGGGTTATTGAATGTGTCACGGAGAGACGACATCCAAAATCCAGATGAGTTTTCTTGAGTGTCTGTATTTGTGCGTTTAGATTGTCAGTTCGATATCATGACAACTGAGATCTTACAATGTGACAATCATGTTTGTGCAGTCTGACATGCTACAATTGTTTAGGATTATTAAAAATTGCACTGTGTGAGCCGGGCTTTAATTATTCAGTCATATTTCACGTTATTTTTGGGTAACTTTTGTAAGTTAGTTTACCCAAAGAGTTTACCCAAAGAGTAAGAGTTAGTTTACCCAAATATTTTAATTCTGTCATTACTCAAATGTCATTACAATCCCACAAGATCTTCGTTTATCTTTGGAACACAAACATTTTTACAGTTTTCTTTGCAACACAAATGTATTATTGAAGATTTGTATGATTGCAGTTGAACCAGGTTTTTGCTTTTTTTTGACCGTTGCCGGGGCCTGGAGGATGAGGGGCCTGGAGGATTTCATCTAAAATATCTTAATCTGCATTCTAAAGATGAACAGGTCTCAGGGGATCGGAATGACGAGGGTGAGTAATTAATAACAGAATTTACATTTAGGTGAACTAACCCTTTTACTACTTTTAATTTACTACAACAAACTGTGGCAGAAAATTATCCAGGTTTAAATCGGTATATTTTTAATATATTATACTAATTAAAATCTAAACTTTTTCAACATGGAGAAAAATATATTGTTGATTTAAATCAAAACTATCATTTGTAATTATAGCAAGGCAAAATCAGAAATACTACGGAGAACAAAAGGGAAAAATGCACCTGCATGATGAAGGTCAAAAGAAGAAAGGAATCAATTATATTAACCTATAACCTAAGGTTAGCATCAACTATACATTGATAATTTCATTACAAATGTATATGAGGGATCTAAATGGCATCTGTTTTGTAGAATGACCCTTAAGAAAGATAAGGAGATAAGAAGACAAAAGAAAAAAAAAACTAATTCTACTTGAAACATCCTGACATTTTGAGCAAGATCTAATGCAGGCATTTAACAGATTTGCACAGGTACACTGACAGCACTGAATACAATAAGGAGTCACAAAGAAGTGAGAGAACAGAGGTAAATAATTTACTCTATTATCTGCCCTGCAAAGCTCATCAGTAAGCCCGAACAATAGGCACGATTGAATTGCTGATTGCGTCTCTCTTTGCCTGCCAGGTTCTTTACCTCCCTGAATTCTGCATTAAAGAGAAAAAGGGGCACTGAGAAAAGGCTGTAGGATATTTTTTCAATGTCAAACAGCCAAAATATACCAATTAAATTTGGGGTAAAAGGTCATAATCATAATCAGCATTAGGTTTCAGGCTGCTTCTACTTTAATGGAAGGAGATGGTTATGGACAGTTTTATTCTGATGGATTTTTAATTCCATAATTCTGTAGAAATTACCCAAAATCTAAAACAAACAGGTAAGACTAAAGCCTTAATCATAGACATCAAATAAATGAGCCATTGATGTTTGTATTGAAATGTCCCTGTGGTTCATTTTAATTTCTTTCCCAGTGAGTAATCAGATTTTTCCAGTACCTGTGTCATTCGCCTTGTAAAGTCAAACCATGTCCTACATTCTTAGCTTTACCTAATTATATTTTCACATCATGGGAACAATTCCCTTAATTGCTATTTTTAGCCCAAAATGCCCCCAGATTGAAAATAATGTGCTAGTTTTCCTTGGTTCTCCATTGACTTTGAACTTTGTTTCATCTCCCAACCTTCCAACTTAAACATAGCCATAATTTCTATAGACACCAAGGAGAGAACAAAAGAACATATTGATTTAAAATGGACAAATTGTCCCCATTCTGTGTTATGTAAATATTTATCACTCATATAGTATAGCAATTTTTGATTAAAATTCTATGTGAAATCTAAATGTTCAGTGTTTATTTTGATAGCGCACATTGTTATTCTTCAGGTGAACAAGTAATGTGCAAAAGTCAATCCACTGGAAGAAAAAGTTCTGTGTGTTTTTACATCTGACTGGAATATGTGTCCCTTAGACAGCAGTATGGATAACTGCTGGCTGCAGTGCTCTCTCTCTCTCTCTCTCTCTCTCTCTCTCTCTCTCTCTCTCTCTCTCTCTCTCTCCCATGTCCATGTCTTCTCAGTTAATCACCCAGCGCAGGCATATTCTAGATGCTTAAAGTAGATTGTTGGTGTCTTACTATGGTTATGGTCCACTGCAGTCTGTTTTGCCATTATGGTTTAACTTTGTTTATTTCTCCAAAGTTTACAGCGTCTCTTTCACAGTTAATGCTGCTAACTCACAAGCTTCAAGTTATATAAGTTTAAAGATTCCAGTCCAAGCCCTGAAAAATAAGGGACTAAGCCATAGGAAAATGAATAAAAGAATGAATGAATAAATGAATGAGTGTTCGTTGACTACACACCCTAGGAAGTGGATGGTGGTCTTGTGAAAAGCATTACTCTGAGCCAGGACCTCTGCAACTTGATGCCGATGCCCGGCCAGGCTTCAGGAGCAAATCAAGATATCGTCTATATAGAGTAGTACTGTTTTATATAGAAACTCACGGAGTACCTCATTCATCAAATCTTGAAATACTGAAGGGGCATTGGCTAATCCATAGGGCATCACCCGATACTCATAGTGGTCGCTAGGGGTAATGAAAGCTTCTACTCTTCCACTCGTCTCCCTTTCTGATATGTATGAGGTTGTATGCATTGCAGAAGTCCAGTTTGGTGAAAACTTTAGCTCCACACAGATATTCCAAGGCAGCTGGGATGAGGGTAAAAGTGTATCGATTATTTATGGTGATTTTATTCAGGACACGATAATCAATACAAGGACGTTTGCCCATCCTTCTTGGCCACGAAGAAGAAGCTGGAAGTGGCAGGGGACGTAAAAGGGCGGATGTAATCTTGTGCTAGGGCCTCTTCTACATACTCCTCCATGGCCTTCTGTTCGGGAATCAATAAGGGGTCGATTCTTCCATGGGGTACTAGCTCACCCTCCACAAGGTCGATAGCACAGTCCCATGGCCGATGAGGAGGAAGTTAGGTGCTTCTCTTGGGGCAGACAATTTCTTAAAAGTCTCTATAACAACGAGGAATATTCTCAGAACATTGGTTAACAGGACTTTCTACAGATGTGGTACAGAGAGACAAGAAGTTAGAAACATTATTTCTTTTTACTGGAAACTCTGAAAATTAGGGAAACAGCCCACTTCAAGATTTCCCCAGTGCCCCAAGAGAGCACAGGGTTGTGTTTTACCAGCCAGGGTCTTCCCAAGATGATATCCGCTGTAGACCCTTCCAGAACCAGAAGATCGATGGACTTTTTGTGGAACAACCCTATCCGCATGAGAATGGAATCCACCACTTAATTGACGTGATGACGGTTTAAGGGTTTTCTGATGATGAAATGTACATGATAGCTCTTCTCTGAGGGTCAGGTCTTACAGTGGAGTTGACGACAGAGGGCTCAAAAGAAGAAATTGCCCAGTGAACCGGAGTCAATGAGTGCAACCACACTGGATGCGATGGATGTATGGGGCATGCTGCATGTAAATGCCCCATTTTACCAAAGTACAAACACACACCCCAGTTCAGCCGACAGAGCCACTCTGGCTGTCAAAGGAGTGGCTGTGTTGCAGTGGTGTGAAGCTCTCTGCTACAGGCTTCTAGGCATGATGAACAGCTTATTGACAGCTGAATGAAGTTTTTGAGACCCATTGCATAATCATAGGAGGCTAGATGCATTCTTAGACATGGTTCGAGACTTTAGCGGTAAGTAGTCATCAGGGCCTGTTCATCCCAATGGCTGGCTGCTGCGAGGGTATGAAATTTTAGTGAATCCTTTTGCATTGTCATTGTACCTTGTTTCAGATGTTATAACACTTTAATAGACTGAGATACAGCACCCATCTGGTTCCATAAGGTTACCGCCCACTGCAGTGCCTTGCCTGTAAGCAGAGAAATCATAAACGCAATTTTGTAAGAATCAGTTGGGTATTGTAAAGGTTGCATCTCAAACACTAGCGAACACTGAAGCAAGAAACCGTTGCACTTCTCCACAAAGCCTTAGTAGGGCACTGGTTGGGCCATGGGACTGGCATTGACTGCTGGTGAGGAAGACGGGGTGAAGGCGGAAGTCCTCGTTAACAATGGTGGTGTTTGAGGGAATCCAAGAGGGCTTGAAAAGGATCATGACTGCTCATCCTGGCTGTATTTGGTCCAACCTTCTGTCACAGAAGGACCGGGACACAGATGGTAAGGATAGCAGTAAGACAGAGTGGATGTAAATATGGATAGCCAATGGCTGTAGCGAAGACCAGATGCAGATGCCGGAGGAGTGGGGGGACACAGGGACCAGACACGGAGACCACACAACCACCAGACAGGAGACCAGGAGAAACCACACTAGGAGTAAGGAAGCAGACACTGGAGATCACTCGGAGAGAGGTAAGTAACTTTGACTAACTAGATAAACGCTGACCGTTTGGAGAGTGTAGTCCTTCGGGTGTAAAGAGGTCGGACACTGAGTGCAGACTGGGGTAAGACTTTATGGTATAAGCATATAGATAATAGGCATGAATGACGTGTAGGTGTGGGGCTGATTAGTAGGCAAGTGATGGTGAACGTAACGAATGAGGTGATTGAGGAAGAGGAGAACCTGGTGCAACCGCGCCGGTCCTACACCACCCAACCCACTCCGAGCTGGGGTCGAACCGGCGACTTTCTGCATGGGAGTTGGTTGCTCTAACAAGGAGGCTAAAGACCATCTAGCGTCTGTTGCCAGAGCACCTTTTGAGGTCAGGGGAATGAGGTTTACCTGCACAGCACCTCACTAGCTGGCCTCCGCTACACTCACACCCCTAAACCTCACTCCCATCCAGGTCATGGCACCAATGTAACTAGTCTTTTGCGTCTCTTCTGCGTTGTGTAAATAAATATCAACTTTTATATATCTTTCAGGTGGCACGGTGGCGCAGTGGGTAGCGCTGTCACCTCGCAGCAAGAAGGTTGCTGGTTTGAGCCTCGGCTGGGTCAGTTAGCATTTCTGTGTGGAATTTGCAAGTTCTCCCCGTGTCCGCATGGGTTTCCTCTGGGTTTCCCCCACAGTCCAAAGACATGCGGTATAGGGAAATTGGGTAAGCTAAATTGTCCGTAGTGTATGAGTGTGTGTGAATGTGAGTGTGTGAGTGTTTCTCAGTAATGGGTTGCAGCTGGAAGGGCATCCGCTGCGTAAAACATATGCTAGATAAGTTGGTGGTTCATTCTGCTGTTGGGACCCCTAATTAATAAAGGCACTAAGCCGAAAAGAAAATGAATGAATGAATATATCTTTCAGAGATTTATTGTCCGTGAAAAACATTCAAAACAAAAATGAGCACAGAAACATTCAACCAGCCCTCGTACACTGGCTTCTTCTTTATACACATCAAAATTATTTTTCTCATAAGGTAACAGAGGGAGTGCTCTACATGTAAAACAATGACAAATGTTACACTGGCGTGGCTGTGACAACATGTGCATTAAACACGTATACTCAGCAGTTTACATGTGTTTGTTGCCTCAACACAAACATAAGCAGCATATTTTACAATATACAGTTTTCCTGGTTACATACAATAAAACCAATTCTAGAATCACATATTCTTATTAAATATTGCTACAACTTTTTGTCATATTTTGATATTTTTAAATTATGTATTTCATAAATGAATGTGAGTAGACCAGGCATATTTTGCTGCTTCACATTTTAAACATTACGTAATTACAAATATTACATTGTTAAAAAAAAAAAAAAGTTTAAATGTATTTTACTTTAAAATACGTTATTCAAGTTCAAACTTTTAGTTTAATACAATGTAAGTGACTTAAAAAAAATTAATTTGATTAAATTAAGGCAGCAGCCAATTAATGTAGTTCATAAATGATCATTACAAAAATCTGTTTCTTTTGCTCTTTTTTCCTCTTATTATATTTCCATAAATCCATTTCAAGAGTTCACACTTGATGATTGAAAATATAAAGCGAGTTTGGCATGCTGGGAGAGAGCCCTGAGCTCATGAGATCCCCGAGCCCGGGGCTCCCTCCCGTTTGCGGGGCGAGAGGGGAGTTTGAGCTCAGGTAGGTCTCGAGAACCCCCCTGCTTGTTAATGGTGAAATGCAAATTATGAATACTTATGGAGAGAAATGTTGCTGATTGATAGCTCGTCTATGATGTCAATTTGGTTTGGTCAATTTACTTATGTTATGTGTTTTTGGCTTGTAGGAGGAAACCGGAGAACCCGGGAAAAACCCAAGCGAACACGGGGAGAACATGTAAACTCCACACAGGAATGTTACTTGGCCAGGTAAGATTTGAACCAGTGACATCCTTGCTGTGAGGCGACGGTGCTAACCACTGGGCCTCCGTGCCGCCCTGTCAAGGAAAGGGGAGGAGTAGGGGTGGTGGGAAGATTCTTCAGGACGAAGATGGCTAAGGTGAGATACTTTGGTTATTTATAGCGATTTAGGAATCATCTGATTGGTGGATCATGCATTAGCTAATGCGGGACCAGGTGCAGTCCATCATAATCACGTGCTCCTCTTGAAATTAGTTTATGAATAAACTTCACTTAAATCATTTATACTCACACTTATTACACTATATTTCCATTAGTAGTTTTCATAACAAGCATAATAAAATCCCTCGGCCGAGCGCTCAGAGGTCCAGTCTTGTGTCCCGTAGAGCAGGGGGTCAGTGTTTCTCCTCTTCTCTGCTCTGTTTGTTTTATAGAGCACCAATTTCAAAACGCAGCGGCCAGTTTTACTCCACAGCTCAGCGATCTCCTCTGATCTGCCAAAAAAGCAACCATTTTGTCAAAAGTCCAGAGGGTCATGCTTGTCAAACCCAGCCAGCATTCATTAGTTGAATGAGGTCATTATTTTGACTCTTAGAGGTTATTTCAGCAGAGACTCGCCGTGCTAGGCTAATGGTGGTAAGCTTTGCTTTCAATTTTAAGTAGGCCTGAATCATATCCTTCAAATACAAAGACATCAGTCTTGGTTCAAGCTATTATTAAAAATAGGGCCAATCATGTCACACTTATCTCCCTGTAATTTCACAAATAGGTAAGTAGCATACGCCGGTTAGTGTATTTGAACCTGTAAATCGCTGATTTGGGTAAAAGCTTCATAAAAACATCATGACAGAAAGTCTTCTCAGAAACGCTAAAGTTATTCTCTGGAAAGGCTGCATCACCAGCGCACCATTTGCACACAGTGACTTAAACTGTAGTGTGTCATTTATGCAAGAGAACAAGAGAGAGGGCCACAAATTGCCGGGGCTAAAGTAAAGAGCTTTATTTATAGCTGCCACCAAAGCTGAAAGCCGGTGCAGCTCTAATAGAGCAATCTGTATTCTTAATGGTAATGTTCCATTCGTTTGGTCCATTTGGCTCGGTACAGGTGCATTAATGGGGCTTGTTGAACAGTTCCAGCTGAGCTGATTCGAGGAAAAGGACTGATCAGTGAACTCACCACTCCCTCTTGTGGACGAAGAAAGAATTAATCAAAATGGTCATCAACGTATTATTGTATACATTGGATTTGACTGGCTTTTTTATAAGTTACGAAAGAAAGAAAGCTGGATCATTAAACAGGGTTTTTCTTTTCAGATTGATATTGATTTTGGTTTGATATACTTTCTTATATCTTTTACAATTATGTATCTTGCACAATTCATAATATTTCATTTCTTAAAAAGAAAGGGGTTTACAGTTTAATTTGACATGGATGGTATTCAAGTTTGTGAAACTGCAAATTGGTTAGGAAGACAATTTCGTGTTGATTTACTCACTTTTCAGTAGTTTGCTACAAAATCATGATAACAGAGTTGACTTTTTAAGATCATCTTAAAATGGACAAAGTATGAGATAAAATCAAGGGATTAAAGAAGTGACAAAACGTTTCATCGTCCTTGAAGATTCTCACAAGAAGAACTTTCTATTTATCCGGATTATATATCTATTGTTCATTATTCATTCATTCATTTTCATTTCGGCTTAGTCCCTTTAATAATCTGGGGTCGCCACAGCAGAATGAACCGCCAACTTATCCAGCAAATGTTCTACGCAGTGGATGCCCTTCCAGCTGCAACCCATCACTGGGAAACATCCACACACACTCATTCACACACATACACTAGGGACAATTTAGCTTACCCAATTCACCTATACTGCATGTCTTTGGATTTGTGGGGGAAACCGGAGCACCCGGAGGAAACCCACGCAAACACGGGGAGAACATGCAAACTCCACACAGAAATGCCAACTGACCCAGCCGAGGTTAGAACCAGCGACCTTCTTGCTGTGAGGCGATCGTGCTACCCACTGTGCCACTGTGAGGCCCATTGTTCATTATTATTAATAATATTGTTTTTATTATTATTATTATTATTATTATTATTATTATTATTATTATTATTATTATAACAATTTAAACAGCTAAAAGCTTAATGGTTTGTTGTCAATATGCCAATCACGGCATCATGGCATGAATTTATGCTTCGTCATGTGGCATGGCATGACGTCATGTGTCCCACGCTGCTAAAAAACACTATTAGGACACATGTATAGGACACTTTGCACATCTGTATCCACGCAAAGAGAGTTGCATGCATGTAGAATGTTTGATTTTTTTTCTAAGCACATACACAACTACGTTACTGCAATGGCTCGAATCAAGTGCTGTTTTTCACTTGGAAATCTACGTTTCGCGCTCTCGCACTTTTGCCCCATACATCACTGTGATATTTGGTGCAAAGGTGACTTGTGTATCTGCCAACCCAAACGCGGGCTCAATCTGGAGATCAGAGAAATTCAGCCAATATGTGATGGGGTGTGACGTCACCGCTCTAGCATTGCGGTGGGTGATGGGATAAGTCGTTGTGTTCGAAACCCTAACCTTCGCGTAATTTGCATTCGAATATGCATAGTAGGAGGAAACATACCTAAAGTATGTGTGGAATTTTAATTAAAGTTTAAAAACTTCAGTAACCATAAAAGAGTACGTCAGATGGACAGCTTTCTACTCCAGGAAGCCACAGCATACGGCATGAAGGAGAAAGAGGACGCGGTCGGTTTTAAATGTGAGTATTAGAAATTAAAAAGATGGTTCCTTGTGTTAAAGTTGCATTTGTTGAGCTACTGTACAGTGCACTGTAGAATTGCTGAGGGTGTAAAGAGGCTTTATGTCATAGTCTATTGTATTTTGCTGTAGAATTTACTGTTGTCGGGCCTCACGGTGGCGCAGTGGATAGCACATTCGCCTCACAGCAAGAAGGTCGCTGATTCGAGCCTCGGCTGGGTCAGTTGGCGTTTCTGTGTGGAGTTTGCATGTTCTCCCCGTGTTGGCGTGGGTTTCCTCCGGGTGCTCCGGTTTCCCCCACAAGTCCAAAGACATGCAGTATAGGTGAATTGGGTAAGCTAAATTGTCCGTAGTGTATGAGTGTGAATGGGTGTGTGTGGATGTTTCCCAGAGATGGGTTGCAGCTGGAAGGGCATCCGCTGCATAAAACATATGCTGGATAAGTTGGCGGTTCATTCCGCTGTGGCGACCCCAGATTAATAAAGGGACTAAGCCGAAAAGAAAATGAATGATGAATGAATTTACTGTTGTCAATATTACTGTTTAAATTAGATACATGTAATTTTAATAAATGAAAATAAAGGGTAATTTGTTTAATCTGAGCATCAGTATAGTTGATCAATTGAGGATGGTTACTTTTATGGTTACTGTTTTTTGAGCATGTGAATAACAGAGGTAATTTACTCTAGTCTCAATGTTACAGGGAGGCTTTTATTGAGTGCAGTACAGAAATTAAGAAAGCATCTTTTACATTTGATACTTATTAATTATTGTATTTTCAAACAGCTATTACATCAGCTTTCTGATTTTTATTTCTGTGCCTTTGCTGCAGATCTGTTGTGCTGGAGCTGGACCTGTAAGGCAAGGGTACCAAGACATTTGTGGAAAAAAATAATCCAAAATAAGAGGCAAGATCATTTTATTACTAGCACTACAGAAATCAGATGACACATTGTGCAGTAAAAATACTTTGTTGTTGAATGTTTTTTATGTTTTGTACTAATCTGAAATATCTGCAGATTGGTGTGTGTGGTGAAGATAAAGAAGCAGCATCCTTGAAATGCTGTAGTGCAGGGGTGCCAAAACTCAACTTCAACTTCCACTAAAACTCCCAAGACAGTTCAGGCAGTTCAGTTTGGGCACCGCTGCACTAGTGCAGTGAACGAAACCCTGCATCAGTCCACCTGTCCACCATTTATTCATTCATTCATTTTCTTTTCGGCTTAGTCCCTTTATTAATCTGGGGTCGCCACAGCGGAATGAAACGCCAACTTATCCAGCATATGTTTTACGCAGCGGATGCTCTTCCAGCTGCAACCCGTCACTGGGAAACACCCATACACACTCATTCACACTCGTAAACTACGGACAATTTAGCTTACCCAATTCACCTGTACCGCATGTCTTTGGACTTGTGGGGGAAACCGGGGCACCCGGAGGAAACCCACGCAAACCCAGGGAGAACATGCAAACTCCACACAGAAATGCCAACTGACCCAGCCGAGGCTCAAACCAGCGACCTTCTTGCTGTGAGGCGATTGTGCTACCCACTGCGCCACCGTGAGGCCCTAAAACCATTTAGTCTAAATTAATAATTTATTATTATAATTTGATATATAATAATTTAACTGGTCACACTTTATTTTAAGGTGCCGTTGCTGCTATTCACAAAACATTAACTAAGACTTTTAGCTCAAGAAAGTACTAATTTGCTGCTTATTAATAATTAGTAAAGCAGTTGGGTTTTAGTATTGGTAAGATTGGGGATGTAGAAAAATATTATATTTTAAAGTACTAATAAGGGGCAATATCTTAATAAGCAGGTGATAAGCCAGTATTGTATTAGTGAGAATTGAAACTTAAACTAAAATGTTCCCATATAATTTAAAGAAATAAAAAAAACTGACATAAAAAAATATTGAAAATTATTGTAGCATCTATTTTTATTTTAAATGTAAAGACACCAGTTCTGTGATTTTTGTCAAAGCCATTGGTCAAACCATACAAAAGTTACATATATATATTTTAACTCCTGACCTTTAGGTGGCGCTGTGACTAAACTATACAGGTTACCTCAGATCATGATTGTCAACACACAATTGAGCAGCATTTGAAATCACATACCTCTTAAGCAAGTACAGTGTAAACAACTAAACAAGCTTATAATACAGTGTGAATGTGTGTAACATTGACAACATAGCGCCTGTTCAAACACCCACACTTGCTGTGTTGGCCACGTGTTGGCATTTATATTTAATTATCTATTTTTTATTAGTATTAGTATTATCTATCTATTTATTTATTTATTTATTTATTTTTCTTGAAGAAAACTGGAAACTTGAAACTTCCATAGTATTTTTTTTTGGAAGTCAATAGTTACAGGTTTTCAGAATTTGTCAAAATATATTTTTTTCTATCTCTTTAATCCACATTATTTTACTATTCTGTCTGCTGATACAAATCAATTTTGCCCCAGTGATGGCAACATAAAACAGGCAGGTTTTCAAAGTCTCTAAATGGATATACACTAATTATTCAGTAAGTATTCAGACACCTTCAACATTCCTAACATTGCCACGGTTCATTCACGTACCTGCAGTTTAGAGACTTGTAATAAAACATGACTAAAACTCAGTGAAATTGCGTCAGAATGAATTCATCTGGATAATTTCAGACAAATTTGATAGAAAGGTAGAGTATGTAAGAAATTACAATCAACCAAAAATTATTCCAGGCAACTGCTAGTATGAAATATTTAGTTTAAATATATTTATCCCAACTATCAATTCTCTGCTGTCAACCAGATTAATAGAAACCTCGTCTTTAATGTTTTCCTAGCCTTGCTGCAGCAGTTTCTTCAGTTCATCTTGGTTTTTAGCACACAGATTTTTGAGGTATGTTGCCGTTTACTTTGTTTTGCTATTCTTAATTATAGTGGCTACTAATTTAAGAAAATATAGAAAAAATATATGAATCATGGATGGCACAGTGGGCAGCACTGTCGCCTCACAGCAAGAAGGTCGCTGGTATGGGCGTTATCCAGTGATGGGTTGCAGCTGGAAGGGCATCCGCTGTGTAAAACATATGCTGGATAAGTTGGCGGTTCATTCCGTGGTTGCAACCCCTGATTAATAAAGGGACTAAGCTAAAAAGAAAATGAATGAATGAATATGAATCATTTTATGACTGCATATATGTATGCTCATGAAGTAAAGGGGGAAAATGTACTTACAATATGTGGTCACATCTGCACAAATCTTTTTACTTCTAGCCCACGTGCTTGTTAATTTAGCCATCAAAAAGAATTCAAAAGATACCATCGTAATTCAAAAATACTATAAACAAATAATAACTCAGATAAAAATCATGTTTCATTTTAGGATAGCTGCTGACATGAAAACAAACAAATGACAGCAGCGCTACATCAACAGAACACAGAGAGCTTCAGTGCTCCTAATTAACCTTCTCTCTTGCAAATCAATACATGGTACCGGCTCTTTTTAATTGAGGAGTAATTATCAGTCTGTATTCATCTGCCTAATGAAACAATGCTTTGTTATGCCTGCAGCAATTCATAAAAAAAGTTAATTGAGTTCTGTTTTGTGAAGCAGACGGTCTCTCCTCTTGGCGGTGTGTCTGGTTTCGGCCCGTGTGTCGTCTCTTTGTCTTTGGGAAGATGAAGACTGATGTTCTGTTGTTCTGCTCACACTTTCATTAGTGGTTAAACCGATCACAAAAGTCATGATTCAAATCACATTTTGAATCTCATCACACAAAAACACATTCACATATATATGTGCGTGTGTGACCATGGACCACAAAACAAAACAAAAATGAGTGTCAACTTTTGGAAATTTAGATTCATTCATCACCCGAGAGCTGAATAAATAAGCTTTCCATTAATATTTGGAAATAATTAAATTACAATAAGGGGCCTCACGGTGGTGCAGTGAGTAGCACGTTCGCCTCACAGCAAGAAGGTCGCCGGTTCAAGCCTCGGCTGGGTCAGTTGGCATTTCTGTGTGGAGTTTGCATGTTCTCCCCGTGTTGGCGTGGGTTTCCCCCACAAGTCCAAAGACATGCGGTATAGGTGAATTGGGTAAGCTAAATTGTCCATAGTGCATGTGTGTGAATGAGAGTGTGGATGTTTCCCAGTGATGGGTTTGCAGCTGGAAGGGCATCCGCTGCGTAAAACATATGCTGGATAAGTTGGCGGCTCATTCCGCTGTGGCGACCCCAGATTAATAAAGGGACTAAGCCGAAATGAAAATGAATGAATGAATAAATGACAATATCAAATAGGCACAGTAGTTCTGGGTTACTGTTTGTTATTGATTTTAAAAGCAGTTGAACAAATAATGTAGAATAAATACATTAAAAATGAAAACTATTTAAGCACTGAAGTAAAAAAATATTTTAAAAAGTAAAAATAATGATAATAATGACGACAAATTAGCGAGTGATTTCCTCTGTTCTTTTCTTGATGTTGTTACACATCTGATTGATTTTTCACCCAACTGCTTATGTTCACTTAAGACATAACTTGTTTTATGTGAATAAGGAAAGCTGTGATAAATGGCCAAGTGTGGTGACCATTGGGCCCCATACTGCCCCAGTTATGATTACACCATTCTGCTGCTGTATGGGAGACTTCAAAATATACCACACAATAGAACTGATTTGGGATTCATGTGCTACCTGAGAAGCATCTGTCTGAACACATCTCAGCTGTGTGTAAACACAAATAAAGCACAGTAATATAACAAAATACACATGTTTTAATGTATACTGTACTTGATCACCCTTTTCAACATCAGCCACTTCCTGCACTATTTTCTCATTCATGTTATGTTGGTAGAAGCTGACTCAAATTCTTTCTTTCTAAAGGACATACTGTATGCCGTAAATTGCAGTGTTTTTGTGTTTTGGTTTTAACATTTGTGATTATAGGGTTAGTTCAAAACAATATCAATAATAACAATAAAGACTGAGACATTTTAGTCTACATTTTCCTCCCAAATGGCATACATATGTGGAGCACATCCTGGATTTTTGGTCAAATAAATTAATCCTGAAAACAACATGTTCTTACAGACAGCAATTTTTATTTGAAATGCTTTGAGACAAATGTATATAAAAAAAGGAAACAAAAATGAAACAACCCAAATATAAAAGAAAGCTGGCAGTTCGTTTATTATTATTATTATTATTTTGAAAAAGAAATTTAAATACAGACATTGCTTAAATGATTTGAACACCTGCGAGAGCCAGCATGGGATGAATGATTCATGAAGGCACTATTTAAAGTACAACTAATGTTGGTTTGAGCCTTTCTTTCGTATCTTCAAAGCCATCGGACAGGGTAGTGCTCTGATAAAGTTATATTAAGCTAGTTATATACGGTTCCTGTTGTTACGATTCCAAAAACACAATCAAAAAGGCCAAATCTAATGGTCTTTAGCCTGGTCAAAATATTCTCTGTGCTGGAAAGTTTGTCTTAGATATCAATGTTACCTCTGCTTCATTACTTTAGTCTTCAAAACATGTGATGAAAAATAAAAACAAGAATAGAAAAAGCAAGCACCAGTGGGTATTTTCTAAATAACTAGTTTTAAACTCTATGACTTTGAATTTCTTACAACCATTTGGTCCAAATTACATAAATATACATACAATTTGTACAGATATGAAATCTGTTTTTCTTTTTTTTTGTGTGTGTGTGTGTGTGTGTGTGTGTGTGTTTGTGTGTGTGTGTGTGTGTGTGTGTGTGTTTATTTTAACCACTTTCTATCTTCTGGCTACAATACCTGTAAACACTGTTCATGGCATTCTATTAAAAATGAATATACACAATGCAAGAAAGTGTTAAGAATTCACAAAACCACAGTTAGTATTAAAATAAAGAGGTGCTTCTGATGTACCAAACGTCTGGTACAAAAAGCACTACCCTTTTGACCCTGTTCAAAATTGATTTTTTACAACAGTGATTGGTGGCCAAAGAGGTCCAGTTGTGACCTTTTGGAAGGCATGATGAATTGTGAAATTATATTGATGTCACGAGTCCATTAAAAAGACACTGGACTTAAAAGTTGCATGAATACCGAAGTTTACGGTCAGTAAGTCTCTCTTTCCAAAATTATTTTTTAATTTGAGTTCCAAAATCCTCCAGCCCAAGACTTCTAGGCGTCTGTGTCCTCTTCACTTCCATGTGAACAAACGTGACAGAATAGTACATGAATGGGCTAGACGACACTTGGATCGTGCCAATATGTCTGCTCTAGTTTACTTTTGGATAGATTTTCTCGTAAAAGAAGTTCTGAGAAAGCAGGTAAAGCTCTCCGTCCTTTTCTCTGACACTGTGAGCTCGCACAAACTGAAACTGTTCCAGCGCAAACTCGTAGAACTCGTTCTCCATCTTCCAGATGTTGGACTGCTGAAGCTTCGTGATGGACTCTTTAGTAGGAGGCTTCTTTTCACTCGTTTTTCTCAAGTGAGACTTTTTACCTGCATATATACACATACAGTAACGGTAAAATGTTAGTCAGTAATGTTAATATTAAGACAGAAAAATGATCTTTGGATATTTGGAAAATAAAACCTCAAAGACGATCAAGAACATATGTACACCATATAAACTATACAGACGTCCATAATGTTCCCAAATAAGTGTCCGGCGTCATTGATACACATTTTTAAAATGGGCACTATACCTAAAAATGAACCACATATTTGCCATCTAAACAACTACATTCTTGATCAGATTTGAGAACCAGAAAGAACTGTTGTATATATATATTGTATCTATATATATATTGGGCCTCATTCACCAATATCTTCTTAAGAATGTTAGTTAATATTTTCCAAGGCGAACTCACAACATGTTCTTAAGCAGCAGAATTGTTAGCACCTGCATTCTTAAAGAGATAATTCACCCTTTACTTGTTTCAAACCTTTAATGTAAGCGTTTTCATTTATCGTGTACTCGTGTCTTGCGTTTAGTCTTCTGTTGGTGTTTTGTTTAGCGTGCTTTGGCATGTGAACACGAGGTTAATGAATTCTCTCATTGCCTGCGTGTTCAAGTCTCGTTTTTGTGTGAGCACATGGCTTGTGTTTGTGTCATGTGCTCTCCCGTCTATTGTCTAGTCCCACCCTCCTTGTTAACCCATTATTAGTTTATCCTGTTCACCTGTTTGTGTGTTAATTATTTGTGCTTATATTCTCCTCATGTCTGCTGTCCTGTGCCAGTTCGTCGTTGTATATTCCCATGTCGTCTCCTGTCCAGCCCTGTCCAGTCCTGCTCTTTCCTGCCAGCCCAGTCAAGTTTGTTTTTTGTCTTTTTGTTAATGTTTTCCCCCTCGGGGTAGTTTGTTTTGCCTTTTGTTTTATTTTTTGATTATTAATAAATACTCATTTTCCCTGCAATTGAGTCCTCGCTCCTTTTCCCCACCAACAACCGTGACAGTAGAAGCTCTGACACAAAAACAAATTTCTCGTATGTGTGAACATACCTGGCAATAAAGCTCTTTCTGATTTATTTATTAAATAATGTCTTTTTTATTCAGGCCACTTGAATTTATTTTGGGCTACCAAAAACTGAAGAGCGAGTGCCTGCCTGAAAGGCTACCAGGGACTTTTCACCAGAGTCAACTCTCAGTTGTCATTTATCAGGGTTTCCACAAAAGTATTAAGTAATATTGATGAATATTATCTTCGCATCAAATCAGCATATATGAATGATTTTTGATGGGGAAAAAAAAAAGTTACCTGTGCGGTAGAGCTCAGTTGCTCCTCTGAAGAAGCGTGGCAGCGCAGCTTCCAGCATCATGATAAAATCCTCCAGCTCCTCCGTCACTCCAACCAGCAGATACTCGTTCACCAGGTTATACTTGGCCTGTTCCAGAGCCCACCTGCTGCCAACATTCCTGCACAAACACACACACCATTTCCAGCTTTTAAAGTTTCAAGAACAAATCAGTAAATAGTGTGACCCAATCAATGAGTCTAACGAGAAAAGCATCAAGTTAAACAGACTGCAGGCGGTGTATTTTACCCACCAGCACTCAGAGTAATGGCCACAGAAGAAGGGGATCTGTAACCAAAGCTTTTCAGGAGCACAATCTGAGCCTCCAGATGACACACACTCATCAAATGTCTGAAACACACATACACATTTCATCACTTATTTAATCCGTGTGGTAAGAGTGTGAATTGTTTTTTTTTTTATTCTTATTGGAGGCATTTATATTTAATATTTATTCACACCTTTTTGTCTCCTTGCTTTCTCCGTCGGAGACCTGGTCGATAGTCATCTCCAAATCGGAGGAAATAGTAGTAAGACACCAATCTTTCAATGGGATCCCTTACGATGTTGATGTAGACCGGCTTCCCTTTGACTCCAAATCTATTTAAGGAAAAATGACATTGTTTTATGATGCTTTATTTGATTATATTATTAAACAAAAACATAAAATTATTTATTAATAACTAATGAATAGTTTGTTAATTAAGAAATGTGATTATTAGAATAGCAATCGGAGTGAAACTGTTTTGCTTTAATCACAGAAGTGAATAAACTGCAAATATGTCTACATTAATAATCCTTTTTTTTATCATAGTTTTTTATTGTACTAAAATGTACTATTTCAAATATGAATTAAAGAATAGCTTAACCATTTGAAATATACATTTCTTGAACAGCAGCAGCACATGAGATCCAAATAATTGTAAAATATAACTAAGTATTCAGGGTGATTTTAAGACTTCAAATAAATAAAGATACGAATAAGTGAATGTTCCATTTTAACCAGCAGTTGTAAATAACATTTTAATATTGTTTTAATGACAACAGAAAATGAAGATCTTTAATTATTTTAGATTCTTTTCTTGAATAGTTTATTATTATTATTATTATTATTATTATTATTATTATTATTATTATT
>CAIGQW010052626.1:473-17894 GCA_903798125.1 Danio choprae | reverse complement strand
CCCCCCCAGATGTTTGAGATCTACTAGCGTGAAAAAGCAATTTCAAAAGCTTTGGGACTACAGCGAACCACAATGAGAGCCATTGTCAACAAATGGCAAAAACATAGAACAGTGGAGAACCTTCAACGCCGGATGACAAAAATTTTCCCAAGAGCGCAACAACATGCAAAGAACTGCAGGCCTCATTTGCCTCAGTTAAGGTGAGTCTTCATGACTCCACCAAGAAAGAGACAAAGAGACAAGAAAGAGAAGTTTGCATGGCAAAGCTTCAAAAAGAAAATCATTGCAGAGCAAAAAGAACATAAAGGCTCGTATCAGTTTTGCCAGAAAATATCTTTATGATCCCTAATACTTCTGGGAAAATACTCTGTGGACTGATGAAACAAAAGTTGAATTTTTTGGAAGGTATGTGTCCCATAATGTGTTGTGTAAAAGTAACACCACATTTCAAAAAACATCATACCAACAGTAGAATGCGATGGTAGTAGTGTGATGGTCTGTGGCTGTTTTGCTGCTTCAGAACCTGGAAGACTTGCTGTGATAAATGGAATCATGAATTCTGCTGTGCACCAAATTATTTTGAAGGAAAATGTCTGGCCAATGTCTGACCTCAAGCTGAAGCGAACTTGGGTTCGGCAGAAGAGAAATGATCCAAAGCACACCAGCAAGTCCACTTCTGAATGGCTAAAGAAAAACAAAATGAAAACTTTTGAGTGGCCTAGTCAAAGTCCTGACCTGAATCAATTGAAATGCTGTGGCATGACCTTAAAAAAAGAAAGGGAAAATGCTCTATGTGGCTGAATTACAACAATTCTGCAAAGATGAGTGTGCCAAAATTCCTCCACAGCACTCTAAAAATACTTATTGCAAGTTATTTAAAATGCTTAATTGCAGTTGTTGCTGCTAAGGGGTGGCCCAATCAATTGTTGGGTTTAGGGGCAAACACTTTTTTTCCACATATGCAGTTTTGGATTATGTTTTTCCCTTAATAATAAAAACCTTCATTCCAAAACTGCATGAGGTGTTTACTCGTGTTATTTTTGACTATTTAAAACAGTTTAATGATCTGAATCAGTAAAGTATGACAAACACGCTAATAAATAAGAAATCAGTAAGGGTGCAAACAATAACACAAACACTACTGTATCTTCTCTGCATAATGCTGTAGAATCAGTGCAGCAAGAATTTAATTATTATGTGACTATAGTAAAAATCGATGGATGACAGGCAAATGTCAGTATCATCGCTCCCTATTTAGTCGGCATGATTGTGTATTCAAAACACAATTGCAATATACCACATATATAGAATTGGGGGTGGTCCACTACGATATCATATTTTAAACTTTAGTTCATGTGTACACGACATACTGATTCACAATCTCTGTGGCATTTGAATGTTTTGTGAAACTATGTTACAGCTATCATCTTTGATGTGGGTGATTAATGATCCTCCTTCTTAGCAATTATATGACTTTAACGACATTAACTTCATAAAATTAAAATAAGACTGCATTCAAAGAAAACATTAAGGTCATGTCAAATCTGCATTATTAAAAGGATGGTGTATGTTTTTGTGTTTGGATGTAGTGGGTCATTTCACCAGCATGGTGACCGTAAAAAACAAACAACATCCCTACTGAGAAATAATTGCCTAAACGAATAAGAAGAAATTACATGACAGACATATACACTCTCTTACTAGCAGGATCTCAGTTTCATTATAGGTGTTAGGTTCAGGTAGGCATTTACAGAAACGTAATTGCTTGTGTGCAGGTGGGAAAAAAAGTGCAGGTAACTTCTAAACCAATTTAGCAGTTCCCATGGCAATGGAGTGCCAGCAGGTTGTAGGATAATCTCTGGGAAATGGAGGTGACCCCTGTATGTATTATATTTCCTGGACGATGCCTGTAAGCAAGAGCTGAAAAGCTGCATATAACAGGTTTCCTGAGCCTTGGAAAAATCGGCAAAACTTACATCAAGATTGTTGTAGAGATCCTGCAATTGTGGGTAATTGGAAATCATACACTTTCAAGTACCTTAAGGCTCTAAGATTTTAAAACTTAGAATAAAAAAAAAAGAAGAAGATAAAAAAAAGAAATGGACTAGTTACACCAAAGGCAAAATGAGCTTGCAACAGGCTGATGTACAAAAAAATCGTTTAATGTATTCCTACATGTAGTGCAATCAACGACATCTACTTCTCATTACTGCAATCAGAGAAGTGTTCATCAGAAAACATTACATTTATTACAGGCAGTGACATATCTATATGCATTTACTACAAAGCTTCCCAAGGCACTCTCTTATAATGTTTTTGCAGACACAAGTGTTCAAAAACATGTTTTTCGCAAGCTTAACATAAAATGTGACAAGTCTGTACTAGCAACACTACTTCTTCAAAATACAGTTGCAGTCACCAGTATTCTGAAAGTATAGCAAGACTACCATAGATTTGAAATGGTTTCAAATGTACCTTTTATCGGTTTCAAAAACATTGCAACAAACAAGGAAAGTGAGATTAAATACATAGTGCATTTACAAGAACAACCAACACAAAATTATATATTTTATTAGTTTAGCCAGAATTGTGCAGCTCTAAAACAGCATTAAAGTGGACCTATTATGCAAAAAACACTTTTATAAGAGGTTTAAACAGTTGTGTGGCAACAGTGTGTGAATATAGCCAGCCTTTAATGGAAAAAAATTATTAATTCTATTTTTTTTATTGAAAAAAAAAAAAAAAAAAAAAAACTCTGCAGAAACACATTCTCATTTTGTATGTGTCATCAAAGGGGGAAAACCCTGTTCATTGGTGATGATCTGTCCCTCATTAGCATAAACAGCCCTGGGTGAGAAGCAGCCATCTGCCAGAGTTTTTACAACATACCTGCTAAAGACAATGTCAGCGTCTACAAGGATTATGAATGTGGAGTTTTAGCACAAATAAACACTGTATTCACCATAGACTGCCTTCTTCGAAGACTCTTTTTCACAGAGAAAACATAAGTTCTGTTTTGAATCTGCCACTATAGTGACATTTGTAGCGCCGCCCCTTTTGAAAAGAGCACAATCTCATTTGAATTTAAAGTGACAGTCACCAAAATGGCACAATTTGGATCAAAGCACAAAAGGGGCAGTTTTAAAGAGTTATAAAATAATATGCGTTTGCTATTTTGAGCTGAATATTCACATACACACTTTAGGGGCATCAGAGACTTATTTTACATCTCGTAAAAAGGGGCATAATAGGTCCCCTTTAGAGCACAATTTTAACCGTAAACATTTTAATTAAATTACATTTTTATAGTGAAGACTGCCAAATGTCAGTTTACATTTGATTTTTTTATAAGACTTACCAGATATAAAACATTTCTTTTGTTTGTATGTTTTTCCATACCTAAAAATTTAGTTAATCATTTATGCAGATGCAATACCTTATAAAATCACCCCAAACATGTGAAAAATGGTGAAATTTATTTAATATCGCAATGTATATCGCTAAAAAACAAAATACTGCAATGTCATTTTTTTCCAGTATTGTGCAGCCCTTCTTCAATGCTTCTATGAAATGTAAAAGCAAAATTCTAATTACAGATAATAACCCCATCATAAACGCATAAATCAGCAAGTCAATACAACTGGTGCATAATTTCCAATAAAGTCACAACAAAGCAAATTTCTTTGTTGAAAAAAAAAAAGCATTGCTTGGCCTCCAAGACAGAAAAGCAAGCCAGACAAAAATATATATATTGCACTGTCATCAGTTTGACTTGTTCTGCATCTAGTCAGATAACACAGGAGCCACTTTCAATTCTCAGTGCAAGACATGAGTACTAGGAAAACAGAGAGGTGCTGCAAGTGATGACAAACAGAATAAATCACTCTATTTAAAAGTCATCAGAGCGAGGTCTCCCATTAGGAGAACACTGCTATCACTCACCCTTGGACTGCAAGTTTGTTTCCCAGCTCTAAAACAGATTTCAGTGACTGACATGGGAATGAATCATCTGTTAATGGGTACGGCCAATCTCTATGTCCTGTTAACTTCTAACATTGCAGAAAGAGACCCCTCTGACCCCTTGGATTCGTTTACCAAAAAGGCACAATTTGAGCCTGGATTTTCAGAAAGATTGAAGATGATGCTTGCAGGCCATATTGGACCTGACAGCAATGTCACATCACACATGGTTCATCATTATTTTGCGGTTACTATTAGGGTTGCACAACAAATCCTAATAAAATAAAAATTTAGCAAAGGCTGCGATTGTCATGCACATCTTGAGGGAAGCACGGCTCTGTGATCAGTAGTAAAGCTCTTGCGTGGAAACTGCAAAAATGCTACAAAAAAGACCTAGAGCTGAAAATAAATATTAATACTAGGAAGCGAGAGAGGAAAATGACAGCCAATAAGAATCTGAATTTCCAGTTAATTATGGTGTTACATTTAAAGTGTAAATGTTTTAGTTTTTTTTTTTTTAATTAGCTATGAAAAATATATATTACCTGTTTATTTTAGTATGATCATTACATTAATAAATGATTTTTGTAGTGGTGACAAAAAAAAAATTCTTATATCGTAAGAAATATCGTTATCACAACACTCAACAATATCGAACAATGCATATTTTCCCAGCATTATGCACCCCTATTATGAAGTGACTTGTGAGTAAAAACATGTAATGGAAAAAATGCTCATGAAAACTGCCCTTGATTAAACATCACTATTAGTCACTATTGCTTTGTTACTGGTTGTATGATACTCAGTATTTAACAGTTTTTTTTTGTTGTTGTTTTTTTTGTTGTTGTTTTTTTTTTTACAGTGGAACTAGTGGAATTAACAGTTGGAGAGAATGACATCAAATTACATCATCAGACCCATGAACACCAAGAGCAAAAGCAAAGATTACCAAAGCAAACCTCTTTTTTATCTGTAGATAAGCATGGATGAAGTCACACGGTGGTGCAGTGGGTAGCACAGTCGCCTCACAGCAAGAAGGTCGCTGGTTGGAGCCCCGGCTGGGTCAGTTGACATTTCTGTGTGGAGTTTGCATGTTCTCCCCGTGTTTACGTGGGTTTCCACCGGGTGCTCCGGATCCCCCACAAGTTCAAAGACATGCGCTATAGGTGAATTGGGTAAATTTTCTGTAGTGTATGTGTGTGAATAGGAGTGTATGGGTGTTTCCCAGTGATGGGTTCAGCTGGAAGGGCATCCGCTGCATAAAACATATGCTGGATAAGTTGGCAGTTCATTCCGCTGTGGTGACCCAAGTTTAATAAAAGGACTAAGCCGAAAAGAAAATCATGGATTAAGCATGAATTAACTTTTTTTTTTTTTTTTACATTTACCATTAACAGTGTCATCTTATGGTTTTGGGACTTTTAAATAACGAGAATGTTAATCATGTTGTTTTAGCATTAAGACAATTTATTTAGTTTTTTTTAAATCAATACATTCAAATCAATTGGTCAAATGAAAGGAAAAAGCTGTATGGAAGTACATAAATATATACACATACATATACATATACATATACATATACATATATATATATATTCATTCATTTTCTTTTCGGCTTAGTCCCTTTATTAATCTGGGGTCGCCACAGCAGAATGAACCGCCAACTTATCCAGCATATGTTTTACGCAGCAGATGCCCTTCCAGCTGCAACCCATCATTGGGAAACATCCATACACACTCATTCACACTTATACACTACGGACAATTTAGCTTACCCAATTCACCTATATCGCATGTCTTTGGAATTGTGGGGGAAACCGGAGCACCCGGAGGAAACCCACGCGAACACGGGGAGAACATGCAAACTCCACACAGAAACGCCAACTGACCCAGCCGGTGCTCGAACCAGCGACCTTCTTGCTGTGAGGCGATTATGCTACCCACTGCGCCACCATGCTGCCCCATATATATATAAATAAAACACTAATCACACTGCAATACAATTTGTAGCAATTCTTCATAAATGTTCTTATTCTGATATGGTGCTCAAGTTGTAAACAACTGTGCTGCTCAACATTCATGTGAAAGACATGCTGCTTTTTTATCTTTCTATTAAAAAATTTTTCATTTATTTCAAATAGAAATGTCATTATATGATGATTATAAGAAGATTACAAATATCTTCCCAGTCATTTTTGATCAGTTTATTGCATACATAGAACATATAGCATCTTATTTCATGCCTCTCAATGCATTCCTAGCAATCTGCAGAAGCGTTAGCACAGCACATACCAGAGATTATTGCTGCATATCATTGGCATCAAATTGATTTCAGAAACGCAGTCCTTCGGCTCTTTCATCTCTTTGCCAATAGGACAACATTAGGACAATTTTACGACACCAATGTGGGCTCTGTAAAGCGGAGCTATTCCTGTCACACTGCGCACAGCCTTCTGCATATTTCTCTTTGTGAGCTGCACAGCTGGTGGTGGAATGAGAATAAACTGATGTTGTGTAATCTATGGCATGAGAAGAAATTTAAAAAAAGGCACTAAGAGGCCTGTTGGCAGCAGCTGAACAGCAGATTTATAGCTTGACAGTGATGCTTGTAACTTAGTGGAGTGGGAGGCAAAGCTAAGGGTTTTCCATCTTCTAATGAAGCATGTCATGTGAGACAACCTAATAAGCATAGTGCAGAGTCTATAAATTCAAAGCCTGCACAGGGCAAATCAGATTTCACTCCTCTGTCAGTCCTGGCATCCTAAGCCTCGACAAACGTCCATCACGGGGTTAGATTGGCTGCACTGCTTTCTGTTTAATTAACTCACCACTTCATGGGCTTATGATTAATATTTTCCTCATCCATAATGCAAAAAACAACTGGGCTCAGTACTAAATATGACTGCATCGTTTGCATTGAAACACAGAGTGGCATGTATATTAATTTATTTTAAAAGGTGTCACTATATGGAAATGGTTGCCTGTCAAGATGTTTACTTTGATAGGATTCCATAGGCCTATATAATTGTGTAGAATTTATTTTGAGTGAACAGATTATTCCAGAACAAAAAAATACATAAAAACAAGTTTGCAGATGTGCAGTTCTAATGGGTTTTAACAATTTAAAAAAAACAAAAAAACATTATGTAATTAAACAATACATTTAAATGCAAGTTTAATAAAATAAAAATAAATCAATTGTATTAATTGTTGACTTAAATATAGGTGAAATAAACGTGAATAAATATTTTATTTTCAAATATTTACCATTAGTAAAAGTCAAATTATTTTTTAGATATAATGAAGTTTGTCATTTTAAACGTTGCTTATATAATTTATTCTTTCTAAACCATTTAAAGTTAACAATAAATTTAAATATAAGTTTAATAAATTAACAATAAAACTATTGTATTAATTTTTGACTTAAATAATGGTGAAATAAATAACAAATATAAAAAAATTGTCATTTTAAACTTGTTTATACACACTGTTTCACTTATATTAATAATATTTCTAAAACACTGTAAACATTTACATTTAAACAGATTTTAAATTTAATACATTTATTCATTCTATCTATTGTATTTTTTATTTTAAAGAATGTAATAATGTATATAAATGTTTTATATAATATTTACATTTTAAAATAATAATAATTTAATTTAAATATTTACATTATTTTTAAAAGTATATTTTTTGTATTTACATTCATTCATTTAAAAAAAAATAATAATTTGCTGCAGACAACCTGTCATAGGTCATTGTGCAATTAAACACACCATCTTCATAATATTGACAAGCACCTCAGCAACAGACATTAGTGGCTATAGATGTATCGTTATTGCATTATTATTATTTTTTTAAACAGAAATCTCTGGATACTAAACTGCAAAAAGAAACAGTCCTCTGACCCACACTAATTGAATCGTGCTCAGTCGTCTTCCTTTATGCTTTTTGATAGCCAACAGTCAAACCACAAGGATGGCAAATGTGGGTCATCTTAGGTGCCAACCAAAGACACATTTGCTTTGCAAAATTTATGAATTCAGCAGGGGAAAACCTTGACTGCATGGTCAGGATGCAAAGCATGTAGACTACATATTGAGCCGGTTAGAATCTTGGTCTGGAATTAGGATCAATTTTTATTAAGCCATAACCTTAATAAAGACGAGAAAAAAAAAGGCAAACCGGACAGAGCATCAGTTGAAGCCTATCATTTGTCTAATAATCTCTACCTGTCTTACACACTGAGCCCATATGATGAACATGCATAAGCTGATTATAAACATAGGCAGACAGGTAGGGGAGGAAAACTGGATCAGTGTAAGAGTTAAATGAAGTATCCCACAAAATGCCCTATGCTGAGTAACTATATCCGAAAAACATTGCCTATTTATATTTTAGTCTATTTATAAAAGAACTGTTCATCCATAAAATAAAATAAAAAAAGTGAAAAATTCTGTAATTTACTCACCCTCATATACAGTGCATGTTGGAGAATGTCTTTTAGAAGCAATAACAATGCATTACGCCTACATCAACTATTCTGGAGGGCTTATGGAGGTAAATTCAAGATATATTTTAAAGAAAAATTACTAAATAAATTGATAAAGAAACAAAGCGTCCAAAAGATCAGCTTCCAAAAGAGCTCCATTACTATTTCATTTTACAAAGAAACATCCTAAGGCTCGAACACCTCTCTTGCCAACAAAAACAACGTGGAAATATTTTACTGTATATGTGGGGGAAAACAGAAGGGTTGTTCCATTTGCCTTTTTCCCCATTAACAAATGTCTTAAAAAATATCAAATCAAGATACATATAATTGAGAAGCAAAATGACATAATTGTTTGAGAAACTGGTCAAAATTCAATCATTTTAGGACTCCATCTCAGGTAAATATTTCTATTTTGTGTCTGATTTGAACCGGTTTATGCATTTGGCAAACAAGACAAAACATACAATAATGTTTTGCAGCAAATGCATCATTTAATTTCACCACTTTTCAGATTTTCAGCTCTGATTTGAGACAACGTTAAAACTTTCATGCGTGGAAGGGTGAATTAAGACTTTTAAAATGTGTTTAATGTTAATGTTAAAGAAGCAGAAACACTGTTAAGATGGATCAATCTTTAAAAATGCAGTTTAAAAAACAGAAAGGAAAAAGCAGCAGCTTGGCGATATGAAGAAAAATATTATACTGTGATAGAAGTCATCTCACTATACCGATACACATCATGATACACTACATTTTCTGTAAACTTAATCAATTAATAGATTATATATAAACCACAAGGAATGGACTATTTATATATATTACTTTTATTTGAAAGTACATACTCAAAAATGTACTTATTTGTATGTGATTTTTTTTCTTACTTTATTCAGAACTCCTGTACAAGTGTTTGATGAACAATGTAGAAATGTCAAATAAATATTAATGAAATATAAAACACTTTTCAAAAAACAAAGATTACTACTTTTTTCCTAAATTATTACTAAATAAAATGCAAGCTGTTAGCATTGTAGTTTAAAGCTTTCAATGTTCTCCCCATACTGTTATTCGCATTTCTGCCTCCATCCCTGTGGTGGCATGCAAGCGCGCGGTCATCCAAATGATGAAAAAGTATTGCCTTAAATGATGCATTTTAATTAATGAAAGAGCATAATAAACAACATACTTTTTTGTTCATCCAAATGATATAAATTGTCATACTGCACAGCCCTAAAAAGTGTTTTTATAAACAATCAATTGAGTCAAATGGAATTTGTAATTCACTCAAAATCTAGTAATCCGGGTCTTCCCAATATTTTGGAAGTACAAAAAAATTATCTACATGGATTAATCTTTATGGTTCAGACAAATTTGGTTCTGGAACTTAAAGCTTCCAATGAAGCGCTGAGCAGGATGTAATCAAGTCTATTTGTTTCTCTCTCTAAAATTTGTTTCTATATACGCAGCCATGACCTTTTTTTTAATCCATTGATTTATGCTTTGTTAATTTATGTTTTATGCTTTAAAAGAAACTATTCATCTCGTAGCTAGTTACATTGGTTTATGGTATAGAGCACTGGAAAAAAACTATCCAAAAATTCTGTAAGCAATGACTTAGAAAAAGTGAGCCGTTATTGTTTTGTTGAACACTATTAAAGCTTGCAACATGCACAATATGTTATGCACCCGTTTGGTTTGACATCTTAAAGGGATAGTTCAACCCAACATTTAAAAGTTACTCACTATTTACTCTCCCTCAAGTAGTGTACCTTTATTTGTTTATTTGTTGAACAAATAAAGATATATTTACAAAAAAAAAATATTTTGAAGGAAGCTGAAAACCTGTACCTATTGACTCCCATAGTATATATTTGTCCTACTATGCAAGTCAATGGTTACAGGTTTTCAGCTTCCTTCAAAATATTTTTTTTTTGTGCTCAACAGAAAAAAAGACGCAGGTTTTGAACAAGGGAAAAGTGAGTAAATGATGACAGAATTTTAATTTTTGGCTGAAGGATCCCTTTAATTCACCATTAATGTCCACAGCATGGCAACTGAAAAAAAAAAATCTTGAACATCTCTCCTATTATTTCAGAGAAAGAAAGAAAAACACAATAAGTCATAACATGAGGGGGAGTACAGAACAGAAATATAATTTGCGGATAAACTACTTCATCGTGATTGCGCAAGGCAAATCTGGGTGTCTTCATGCACTCTCGGTAATCCTCCAGAAACGTCTTGCTGGAATGATGTGTAAACGAGACAAACAGCAAAACAGTCTGTTTCAAACCTACCTAAACCGCATCATTTTGCATAAAAACAGCCTGCATACATGATGTCCACAACTGCTGTCTAAGTAGGCATCTCACTTAATTTAGTTTAAGACACAACCGCAGTCTTACCCAGCTTTGCCCGAGACTCTTCCAGCTTCTGAATCTGGTTCTCAATAAACAGCATCGCCACTCCAAACGCCATAACAGCCAGCAGCTGGAACTTGGGTGGCATCATGATCCTCAGGAGCCCCATCAAAGTATCGGATGATTATCTACATGTCATGCCGTAAAATGTGAATGAGAAGCTTGGGTCAATCCGTTACTGGAGCAGTAATATCGACTCCGGACAGATGATCTCGTTTATGCGCGGAGAACACAGTAAAGTTACGGTAGTGGAAGCCGAATACATCAGTGCAAACAAGAGCATTTCAGACGCTCATCTGTTTGCAGAAGATGGTTTTTCTTTTAAAAACCCGGGACTGCTGACTCGTGTTGTTTAGTTGTTGCACATCGGTGCAGCTCTGGTCATCCTCTGCTCTCCTGCGTCACTCAAACAGGGATTTTATTCCTCCGCGGACTGAAATGAGGAGAACGGAATGAGATGATGCTTACAGCGCCTACTGTTGGTTTGGAGATTGACAGAATTTACACGACTGTTTACACTTTTTTTATGGGTCGCTCTTGTGCATTTCTCGAATCATCAATATTTGCAAGGAATTATGTGGGTGATTCTACAGGTACATTTGGTTAAGGGAAAAAAACTTTAAAAACACCAATTCGTTTCAGTATCTTATGCATATTCAGTTTTAAGAATTCAGTGCATGACAAACGCAAATTATTATTATTATTATTATTATTATCATCATCATCATCATCATTATTATTCCCTATTTTCATTATAGGAGAGATTTTTTTATTAACCATTTCTTTATAGTTGTAACATTTTTTACATTTCTCTCTATTTCCTCGAGATCTTTTTGGTCAGTCTGTTAAAAAGTTGATTGAAACTAGTTAAAAGTGTCTGCTATTAAATGTCATAAATGTTATCTTTGCAGCACAAACAGAAAATTCACAGTGTAGTTTCAAACAGGAGTGAAATAATTCACTATGGTTAGTTGAAACACCCTGGGGTGAGATGTAACATTATGATTTTCACAAGGGTGAGATGTAACATTATAAAATAAGAATTACGATTAAAAAATTTATTTAAAAGCTTTTTATTCAACTCTGAATTTATTGGTGTATATGTATGTATGTATGCATCAGCGTCAACAATTGAACATTATTTTTGTGAGCCCACAAAGGACAGGTCAAACACTGAACACAAATGTATTTGGCTAGGAGGTCTTTCTCTTTTAAGAGCTATAGGAATACTACAATTAAATCATAAATACAGTTTTAAATTTGCTTGGGGTTGGTGGTAACATTTGAATTTGCTCACCTTGCAGCTAACAGCTAAAACATTATTACCAACAACATGCATTAAACATATCTACATGGCACACAATTGACATAATTTAACTTTGATGGGTTTAACTACAAATCAGGCATTGCAATCCCAAAAATAATTAAAGTAAAACATGTTACTTGCTTTTCCCCGCTAGCCTCTGCGTCTGTCACAGGACTCTACTTTTTTTGTAGTTACATGTATGCGGAATGATGACTAATATGAGCATGTGTGAAGAATCAACTGATTTGTAACTAATCCCTGATTGTAGAGTTTGGAAGTGTTACAACTGACCCATGTTACAACTGTCCTTGGTTTCCCCTATAGGTTATTACTTGCCAACTCTGTTTCGGACAAATTAGATAATAGAAGGAAAAAAAAAAATCATAGCAAGAAATATTATTTTTGTTCTATTAGATTTGAACAGTCCTTACATTTCAACAACCAAGATGACAATTCATCTGTGAATACACTCAAAGAGAGAGAAACACAAGCTCTCTTAATTTTACATGTGTGAGATCTTTTTAAATGATTTTTTTTCCCCAGAGAGAGCACACACACACACACCTTTCGTATTCACACTGCTTCACATCTTATCAGCAAGGAAAGGTGATATCATTATCTGTTTTTTAAATACTTGTGGGAAGTAATTCCACCATATGTATGCCATATGCCAAGTACAAATGTATACAATAATGTATTTGGGATATTAGTTGAAAGAGACTAGAGAGGACTCATGACGGATGGATGAATGCATAGAAAAAAATAGTTTTGCTGCTTGTTCAAACTACTTATTTAAAATGAGCTGCATCACCACAATTCTTGAGTTTTTTGGGGGACAACGTAATTGTTTTATTTTCAATCCACTTAAATTTGTAAAAACATTTATGTTAACTTAATCGTGTAATAATAATTTGTATTGAGACAACAAGGAGGAATTATGTGGATTCCAGCATGGTTTACAGTGTAGACGGAAAAATGAAAATACATTAGTAGGAAACATAACGAACACAGTATCGGCCTACAATAAAATAAAGTCAGCAAGCAAACCAGCAGAAAAAAAACGTGATTATTAAAATGGCATAATATGGTGCGGCTGATTCTGGAGACCTTTTCAAGTACTTTAAGCATCCGACTTATATGTAATTGCAGTGTCCACCATCGGAAATGTGAATAAGACTAACTATATTTTGACTCTGCTGTGTTTCCAAGAGTTGCCAGCATGCAGCGCATGGAGTAGAGGTGTGGGGGAATCCAACTGTGCATGAAATTGCCACCAATCAAATCATCTGGATTTGGCTTAAAATAACTTCTCTTACCGTCTGTCACACAGCAGGTGCAGCACTGTATCATCATATGTATGACTCTCATCTCATGTGTGACCACAGAAATAGAGCTGAATGTTTCCAATCAGACTGCAGTATATGAATGTCAGAGGTACATATAGAAGCAAACAACAGATTTGTCACATTAACCGACTGCATCTTTAAAATGCGGTAGTAATCAGTTTACTGTAGTATCTATTAGTGTCACTTTAACTTAACTTTAATTAACTCCTTTTAAATGACAATAAAAAAAAAATCTATTTCTCTTTCTTTTTGCAGACAACAGCTATTCTAACTTGATTTACTCAATACATACGCGTTTAACAGTTCTCATAAAACTGGACAATTTTACATAGATAATTTTAATAAACATACTAACGGAATAAGCCAAGGAGATTGAGATTTCAGCCTACTGTATGAATGGAGAAACTGGGTGTGTTACAAGTCGCTAACACAAGTTGGCTAGTAACTATTTTTTATACTTTACCATGCCTAAAAACCTGGTTTGGGTTAATTATCAAATGCTGTAAAAAATGTTTATAATTATCTAAATATGTAATTTTATGAGCTTAACTTTTATTTTTTGACACAAGCAGTTCATGATAGTTTGTGTCTCGGTGTCACGGTCACAGAAGGCAGACGAAACGATGAGTTTTCAGGGTGTTTATTAAAACACAATAATGTCTTCGCACCGTAGTGCAAGCAGGTATACGGATAATAACAGTCAATAAGGAAACAGTCGCTTCCCTTGCAGTTGAGCAAACAGGTAACAGGAGTTAGCCTCAATGATGGGTCCGTTCGTGGAAGACTTGGCAGAAGATCAGGGTGAGCACAAGGAAAGTAAAACCATACGTTCATGATTCCAGCCAATAAGTGAACAGGAGGGGTGAGTATATATAGTGCGTGGGTGATGGCTGGAGCAGGTGAGTGTTGTTAGTGCACAGGTGATGGTGATCAGTAATCAGGTGACTGTACGATGTGTAGTGGATAGAGAGTGTGAATGGTGAGTCGGGCTGATGGAACGTGCAAAGGGTGTGACACTCGGAGCAGCTTGGATTACAATTATGTTATAAATAAAGTGTATTTCCAAATATCTTTCCTAGTTTCTAAGTGTATCTAAGTTTGTAATTAAAGTTGCTTATTTATTATAGTCAACAAAAAAAAAGTTTTGTGGTTTAATGTTTGAAAAATAGTTAAGCAATTTTACCATTTATTAAGTACATGTAGAATGTTTATAACACATTTTAGCTGGTTTTAACACTATGCTACATTTCAGCGTTAGTCTATCATGATGTTAATATGTAACATGTTTAACACATTGCTATAGCATGAATAAAAATGATACACATTGCACATTGTTTTGGATTCATGTTTATGCATATGTTAACCCTATTGTTGTCTCACTGACCCATTGGCTTGTTCTTTCCCTGTGTTCTGTTCTCCTTTCTTTCCCAGGTTATCCTTGTTAAGCACCCCAGTTACTCTTTCCAACTCTTTGCAACCTTGTTAGTCCATTGTTCGCCCTATTATATAAGACCATTTGCTTCAGTGTTGATTTGTTGATTGTTGTAAGATATGAATGTTTCGGCTATAGCATGTTTAACCATGTGGTTAACATACAGTATGGTTAGGATGCTTTGACATGTTGCTAGCTGTTAGTATGACTTATTATGTTGTTATATAAAAAACTGTTAGAGAATACAGAATCAGAACATCTTGAAAGTATAACTGAACTTTGGTAGTTATAACTTGAAAGCTCTAGGAGATATGTTTAAAAATTGTGTCTCAAAAGAAGAGGATGACAATAATGATGTTGACAAAAAAGAAAGAACCCTTTGCATATAAAGCTGTAGCTCTGCAGAGTTTCAGGAAAGTGGAGTAGATATATTTTGCTATTATTAGCATAACTCTATGTTTTAAAACAGGCTAATTTGATCAGATAATTTGCAGCATCCAATTAAAATTTGCATTGACATTTACCTTACCTTTAAAATACTTTTAATGCATTTAAATGTTCCATTACAAAGAAATACTTGAGAGCAAAGAAATATGTCATTGTAGAATAATCAGTGTAGTCTATGTCACACCCCCTGCACGTTCTATCAGCCCTGATCACCAGTCACACTCTCCAGCCACTACACAATGCACTCAGTCACCAGATTACTGATTACACACACCTGTGCACTCATCACCTTCACCTGCTTCAGTCATCACCAGCACACTATATAAACTCACCCTCTCCATTCATCCAGTGTCTGATATCATCTTCACGTGATTGCTACACTCTTCGTCTGCTCTTTCCAATCATCCACCAAGGCTGTCTACTACTACTCCGTGTACCCAGAGACTAACCCCTGTCATCGGCTTGCTCTGCATAAGGGAAGTGATTCTTACGTCTCAGCTTGATTCTTCATTGAACTGTTTACTCGCACCTCGGTGCACAGACTATCCTGTGTTTTAATAAACACCGTGTGAAAGATACTACTGTCTCTGCCTTCTGTGATCCCAATACATTTAGATGATATTATATTATGGAATGATTTGCCAAAATAAAATCTAAAGCCTTTTACAATGTTTCTATTCTCTATCAAGTTCAATTATGTTTTTCCTTATTAATTATAAAAACTTGCATGTACTGTACATTGTCTGAAATGTATGGAAAAAGTAACTTGGAAAAGTACAACTATAAGGCATAAGGGAGGCAACCTTAAAAGGATTACAACACTAATCAGCAGTAGGCATCTTTTAAGGCCGTGTAAAATACATGAATTAGAAGTTAATTAACAATGCATTAATCATGCCCAGACATTCATTATTAACCTCTTGCACTATTACTCAAAACTAGTAATTAATAATAAATGCTTTGGCCCAATTTATTAATAGCAAAGAGAGACTTGAAGTTGCGTGCGTGTACCGCAAATAAAAAAGAAAGTAGGGATTTCTAAACTTACTTTGACTTGTATGTCATTGCAAACAATACAACAAACATTATTTAATGTGTTTCTCATGATTTTCATTTTTTTTTTATTGCATTTAAAAAAAAAAAAAAAAATATCCAATTTTGGTCCTTAAAAAAACCAAAAGTTGGGACAGCAGCAATTTAGGGCTAGTAATCAGAAACTGGTTAAACAATGATGTAATTTGAAAGATGATGTCAACAGCTGATTGTAATTATGATTACCACATGGGCTCAGGACTACTTCTGCAAACCTTAGTCAAGTACCACAATATGTAGTTACATCCACAAATGCTAGTTAAAACTACTGTGCAAAAAGTTAACAGGGTGTTAACCTATGTTAACAATGTCCAGAAATGCCATAAACTTCTCTGGGCTCTGAGGAATCTGAGATGGACCATCATACAGTGGAAACGTGTATTGTGGTCAGATGGATCAGTATTTTGGGGGAGAAATGGATGCCGTGTTTTCTGGACTAAAGAAGAAAAGGATTCTCCTGACTGTTACACGCGTCCAAAAGCCAGGCTCTGTCATGCCATTGGGTTGTGTCAGTGCCCTTGGCAAAGGTAACTTGCACTTCTGGGATGGCACCATTAATGCTGAAAAGTACATAGAGATTTTGGAGCACAATATGCTGCCTTTTCCAGGGATGCCAAGGAATATTTCAACCAGACAATGCAAAACCACATTTTGCACATTACAAAGTCTTGGCTGCTGAGGAAGAGAATGTGTGGCGCATTTTGCAAAATGCAACAACAAAGACCCTGTACTGTTGCCCACCTTATGATTTGTTTGCAGGAAGAATGGGACAAAACTAAAACATTTCATCACTTGGATTCTTCAGTCCCCAAATGTCTTTTAAGTGTTTTGAAAAGGAATGACAACATTACAAAGTGGTAAATGCTTTACTGTACAACTTTTTTTGAAATGTGTTGCAAGAACCAATATTGGAATATGTGTGTGTA
>CAIGQW010052624.1:0-12636 GCA_903798125.1 Danio choprae | reverse complement strand
AATGGTGTTAATCAGATTACTTTTTTGAAAGAATGAATGAATAAATGAATGAACATGAACAAACACACTGCATAGTGTTAATCAGATTACTTTTAAAATGAATGAATGAATGAATGAATGGTGTTAATCAGATTACTATTTAAATGAATGAATGAATGAATGAATAAATGAATGAATGAATGAATGAATAGTGTTAATTAGATTACTTTTTGAATAAACGGACAAACCAAATGCAGTGTTAATTAGATTAATCAGTGTTAATCAGATTTTTTTTAATTAATGAATGAACAAACAACATTTATAGTGTTAATCAGCTTGCTTTTTGAATGAATGAATGAATGAACGAATGAATGAATGAATAAACAAACTAAATGCATAGTTAATCAGATTACTTAGTGTTAATAGCCTTTATGCATTACACGTATTGTAATCATTGTTTTCTCATTTACTGATTGATATTTATTGCCCTGCCCTCAGGTTGAGAGAAATTTAGGAGCGCAGATGTGTACAATGTAGTTGTAGCTTAAATGCAAATACTTATTTACTTCCCTTAATATGAACAAAACTCAGATTATTCATTGCCGAAGAGTGACTTTGCTTTCCATGCACCATATTCTTCATTCAATCCAGAAAAGCAGCACTGCTAAAAGGTTTCATTACTTCACATTTCACTTTTTGTGTAAAAGAGCCTACTATACAATGCATATTAAATACAACCAAGCTCAGATGAAGAAGAAAAAGAAAAAAAAAAACATTTACATTCTATATAAAGTAATTTAGTTACTTTTCAAGAAGTACCAGAATATTGTAAAAGTGTCTTTCTAAAGCAAGATTTAATTTGTTATAACATGAATTCATTCAGTATGCTTTAACTGTTGTTTTGGTTTTCAAAAACGTTTGCACTCGTTTGCATTATCAGGACCCCAAAACATAACAGTCAAAACACACACACACACACACACACACACGCACGCACGCACGCACGCACGCACGCACGCACGCACGCACACAAATAATTTTTTTAAACTGAAACTATTGTCATGAAAACATTCGTGTTACAGTCTTGTTACAGATGTTACAGTTACTTACAGTTATTGTCATGTTACATTACACTTTAAGCCTTTTAATCATTCAGCTATTTAAATGTTAGTAATTTAAATGATCATCATTCATTCATTTTCTTTTCGGCTCAGTCCCTTTATTAATCTGGGGTCCCAACAGCGGAAAGAACCGCCAACTTATCCAGCATATGTTTTACGCAGCGGATGCCCTTCCAGCCGCATCCCATCACTGGGAATAATCATCAATATAAGTATTATTAATATTAATAATAACGTTCATATTTATATATGAACTTATTATTATTATTATTATTATTGTATAAATTAAAATTTTATTTTGTATGTATACTAAGTTAGTTCAATAAATCAAACAATCAAATCAATCAAGATCTATTTGAAAATGAAAATATATGATATGATATGATATATGATATGATATATGATATGATATGATATGATATGATATGATATGATATGATATGATAAAATAAGCCTATGAGAACATACTCCAAAATTTAAAAAAAATTACCCTTCAGGCATCTTTTATTTATTTAAAATATTTTTTTGCAATAAATGGCGAGTGCGCGAAGCTCACCGTTTTTGCCTTTAATATGATTAACAGTGCTGGATTGTCAGTCAGCCACAAACACTCGGCTTATCTTGCCTTGCAGAGAGGCCTCTCTGAGTCTCCTTATAACCGCAATCAGGGCTCGACTCTTTTGACTGAGCGACATTCAAAGACTGCTGGCTCTCACTAAAAGACTCCAGAGAAAAATATCTTCACACACGCACACGCGCAGACACCTTTAAAAAGAAAAGACAGTTATAGCCATCAAAGCCGAGGATGCATTAAGTGTGTATATTAAGCAGAGTACACACACACTCACACACACACACACACACTCACAAACACACTTGAAAATGCTTGAGCCCAGAGCGACATTAAAGCACTGCCATTACTGTTTTTATTACTGTAGTTTTATGAGGAAAAAATTGCCTCTTATGTGCGAGGCATTTTCAATTGAAGACTGGCAAAACTGCCGGTGATTGAAGAAAGCATTGTGTAAACTGTGTATTTAGAAAAAAAAAAGTCTTTCCTTGAAATCTGTGCAATCAGTGATACTCAAATCTGACGGCCTGTGTTTAGACACTGTTGGACTGAGTGTTAAGATGGAATTTAAGACCTAATTTAGGTGAAAAGTGAGTTTTCTTCATGAAAGCTATACGATCAGATCGATTTTTAATGTAGTTTCTTTAAGTATGCTTAGTGTGTGTGTGTGTGTGTGTGTGTGTGTGTGTGTGTGTGTGTGTGTGTGTGTCTGTGTAAAACATGTTTTTTTTTATTTAATTGTATGTTGTATACTATTTCATTACATTAGATTTTATAACATATTCTTTTAATTCTGGTACTGTCACTGTAATTGCAAGTATACTTTTCGGATAATGTACATAACAGACAGAGAGAGACATATAATTTAGAAAAGGCAAAAAAAAAAAAAGATTAATTGATTGATTGAGCAATAGCTGCTGGGTAAATATTTTACACAACATATCTGACCAATTACATTAACCCATCGGGTTGTATATTTCACTAGTAATTTTATTATCAGTGTATAAACTCATTAATATGAAATTTTATATATATATATATATATATATATATATATATATATATATATATACTACTTATATGTATTATAAATAAATATCCATGAATTTCTACAATACATTTTTTTTTGCTGTTTACTTAATTTTCAATGAGTAGTGTTATTAAAAAAACATAAATAATCAACATATAAATAAATAAATAAATAAATAAAGGGGCGATGCGGTGGCGCAGTGGGTAGCACAATCACCTCACAGCAAGAAGGTCGCTGGTTCGAGCCTCGGCTGGGTCAGTTGGCATTTCTGTGTGAAGTTTGCATGTTCTCCCTGTGTTCGCGTGGGTTTCCTCCGGGTGCTCCGGTTTCCCCACAAGTCCAAAGACTGTAGCGACCCCAGATTAATAAAGGGACTAAGCCAAAAAGAAAATGAATGAATGAATGAATGAATGAATGAATGAATGAATGAATGAATGAATAATTTAATTAATTAATTATACTGTGAGATATATTGCTGGGTTAAAAATGCAATAAAACAATAATAAAAAAATAACAATAATAAATAAATAAATAAATAGATAAATAAATAAATAAATAAATAAATAAATAAATAAATAAATAAATAAATAAATAAATAAATAAATAAATAAAATTTGATCAAAACAACCAAGCATTTTTGGGGTGTGTACCATAAATGAACATAGTAAGCCCTCTGAACCTTGCCACACCGCCAGGGCCCAAACAACGCCCCATCTTCAGCTGGTGAACAAAACAAATCTCATTGATGTGTGTCAGGTGCCTGCTTAGATAACAGTATCTTTATCAAATGTTTACAGAACAATCGGGAACCCAGTGTGCCTGTAGCTTTCTCTACGCAGATATGTGTTGGATTACGTGACAGAAAAATCAAAGGCCTCTTCAAGCCATAGAGCAAATCATTCAAATCTGGTGTCCATTAAATGTAGATCTGAGACTACTGTAGGGAAGTTAGCACTTCTAAACATCTGATCACTTAACCATAAGTCACTTCTAGTCAATGATTTTATCAACACAAAGTGCCTTGATTTTTAATCATTTTTTTTGCTTTTAAATAAAACTTGGCTAGATGATAGTTGTAGTGCAGTAGTCCTGAATGAAACCGCCCTGGCAAATTTTGACTTTGAGGGTTTGCAGAGCCAATAGGAGAGGTGGAGGCATTGCTGCCCTGTTTAAAGATGTCTATGAGTTTAGACAAGTGTCATTTGGTGACTATATGTCCTTTGAATATCTGAGTATAGCACTAAAGGGTGCTCCACGCATCTTACTGATCATTATCTACAGACCTCCAAAATATTCTCCAACTTTTATTGAGGATTTTACAGAGCTCCTATCAATAGTAACCTCTGAATTTGACCATTTTACTATTGCTGGGGATTTTAATATTCACATTAATAATCCAGAAATCAATGCTTCAAAAGAACTTGTGACTTTTGATCTGAGTCAGGATGTTCACAGACCCACACACAATCGTGGACACACTCTAGATTTAATTATAACTAAGGATTTACACATTTCATTGACTGTTGTTAAGGATGTCGCACTATCTGGTCATTTCTGTATTTTCTTTGATATATTGATCACTCCAGCCATTGAAGACAGATATGTCCCTGTCAGAAAGAGATAAATGAGCATAAATGAGGACACTAGTGAGCAGTTTATGAAGGCCATATCGCTAGCACCAAGCATATCTGCATACTCTGTTGATTCTCTCCTTGATTTGTTTAACTATACAGCTAAGAATGTCATAGATGACATTGCTCCTGTTAAAGTCAGGAAGATGACTGGGAGACAGAAAGCACCTTGGACAAGGTCAACAGCGGTAAAGATGATGAAAAGACTGACAGAAAAGCTGAGCGTATGTGGAGGAAGACTAAACTAGTGTCCATTATAACATCTATAAAGACAGTCTTCATGCTTTTAATGTGGAACTAAACATTGCTAGGCAGACTTTCTTTTCAAACCTTAAAAAACAGCAACCTAAATAACGCTCACACTCTCTTTGCAATGGTAGAGAGACTCCCCAAACCCTCCCGTTAGGATTCCCAGTGAACTACTCTGAAAGCAAATGCAATGAGTTTGCTCGATCCTTTACTGATAAGATCAATAATATCAGGAAGGCAATCAGCTCATCCAATCAGCCATGTTGTGTCGACGTCACACAAGCTCAACCACAACTTAAGAAATCAGACAGTATGTCTGATTTCATGGCAAATGATAAGTTAAATTTTAGAAGAGATCATGCAAATTATGAAAACATCAGCCTGCAGTCTTGACACGATCCCCACATCATTCTTCAAAACAAAGTTTAACTGTTTAGAAATGGATCTTCTAAAAGTGGTAAATGCTTCACTTCTCTCAGGGACTTTCCCAAACTCACTTAAAACTGCAGTTGGTAAACCCCTCTTGAAAAAGAGCAACCTGGATAACACCCTCTTGAACAACTACAGGCCAATTTCAAATCTCCCTTTCATTGGCAAAATCATTGAAAAGGTGTTTTTTTAAGCAGGTCAACAAGTTCTTAAGCTCCAAGGAATGTTTAGACAATTTTCAATCTGGTTTCAGAGCACATCATAGTACAGAGAGTGCCCTTATACAGATATCATTCAATGATATCCACCTAAATACAGATTCAGGCAAATTAACAGTGCTGGCATTGCTTGATCTCAGTACTGCATTTGACACTGTCGATCACAGCATACTTCTGGATAGACTGTAAAGCTGGGTTGGGCTGTCAGGGACGATCCTCAAAGGGTTCAGATCTTACCTTGAAGGGAGAGGTTACTATGTCAGTATAGGTGACCATAGGTCGAGGTGGACACCCATGACATGTAGAGTCCCACAAGGCTCAATTCTGGCAACTCTCCTGTTCAACCTTTAAATGCTCCCACTGAGCCAAATAATGAGAGAGAACCAAATCTCCTACCACAGTGATGCTGATGACACTCTACTTAGCCTTACTGCCTAATGACTACAGCCCCATTGACACCCTCTGCCAATGCATTGATGAAATTAACAGTTGGATGTGCCAAATATTCCTTCAGTTAAACAAAGAGAAAACTGAAGTCATTGCATTTGGGAACAGAGATGAGGTTCTCAAGGTGAATGCGTACCTTGGTTCTAAGGGTCAAACAACAAAAAATAAGGTCAAGAATCTTGGTGTGATTCTGGAGTCAGATCTGAGTTTCAATAGTCATGTCAAAGCAGTAACTAAATCAGCATACTATCATCTCAAAAACATTGTAAGAATTAGATGCTTCATTTTCAGTGAGGACTTAGAGAAACTTGTTTATGCTTTTATCAGCAGCAGGGTGGACTACTGTAACAGTCTCTTCACTGGCCTTCCGAAAAAGACAGTCAGACAGTTGCAGTTCATCCAGAACGCTGCTGCCAGGATTCTGACCAGAACCAGAAAATCAGAGCACATCACACCTGTCCTGGGGTCTTCACACCGGCTCCCAGTTACATTCAGAATAGATTTTCAAATATTACTACTTGTCTATAAATCACTAAATGGCCTAGGACCTCAATACATTACAGATATGCTCACTGAATACAAACCTAATAGGTGACTTAAATCTTTAGGATCATATAAACTAGAAATTCCAAGAGTTTAGTCAAAGCAGGGTGAATCTGCATTCAGCTACTGCACCCCCTGCTGCTGGAATCAGCTTCCAGAAATGATCAGATGTGCTCCCACATTAGGTACATTCAAATCCAGACTTAAAACATCTGTTGAGCTGTGCCTTTACTGAATGAGCACTGTGCTATGTCCGACAGATCGCACTAGTATGCCTTTCTTTTCTTTTTCATTCATTTATATCCTGTTTTAACACATTTTAATCTGTTTATATATATATATATATATATATATATATATTATTCCTGTTTATGTAAAGCTCTTTGAATTGCCAATGTGTATGAAATGTGCTATATAAATAAACTTGCCTTGCCTAGTATATAAATAGTAACTACTTCTCAATAGTTATGGGAAATTGTGAAAAAACATATGCTGGATAAGTTGGCGGTTCATTCCGCTCTGGCGACCCCAGATTAATAAAGGGAATAAGACGAAAAGAAAATGAATGAATGAATATCCTGTTATGAAATAAACTTACGTTTGGCCAGATCTTCTCATTTAAGCCTTCGATTTACCCTTGCTGCAGTTGTCCAAGTTTGGTTTAGGCGGTATTGTGTTGTCATATACTGTTTGCTTTCGGTTTACCACCTGCAGAATCACTGTTCTACAGGTTTTAGGTTCGGAAGATGAATAAATGAGTAAACCCCCCTGGGTGCTGGTCAGAGCACTAATGATGAGGAGACAGGTTATCCGTTTTGACACTTTATATTGAAGGTTGAGGAATGGACCCCAGATGCAAATGCAAGGATGTACATAGTCTGAAACATTTTAAGTACAATAAAATAATGAATAAGTCACAAATATACAAATAAACAATAATGACATTTTCTGTTATGTAATGAACCAGTATCCCTTATTCACATCAGTGACATTTCTTTACTAAACAAAGTTAGATAAGTAGAAATTAAATTTGTCAGAAAAAAGTCTAAATTGTCAACATGTGACTGACATGTGTCAATAGAATGCTCATTCACATCCAGGTGTACATTAAATGCCCAGAAATGCTACAAATTGTGAGGCAGTTAAACAGTGTTTTAGCAATACTAGCCCCTTTCCACGTTTTAATTTATAACATATTAGATTTACATTACAATAAAAAACTGTTAGAAAAATCTCAAAGGTAAATAATAATGGCGATCTGAATAATGAAATGATCGTTACGGAACATGTTCGGACTTGTCCATATGCTAAAGATGCAGATAATGCTGTTCAGGTAACACAGAAACCATTAACAAATAAATAACAAATGGGCATACTTTGAGTTCAGTGACTAACATCCAGATATTGCATCTGCAGCAATCATTGAAAGCGAACAGGTATAAAAAGTAATCTCAGCTGTTCATGCGGACAGCTTGCACACACACGCAGGTGACGGCAGCTCAACTCACTATGCGCCGCATTTCCACAACACAACCAATACAAGTCCGGTTTCAAAGTCCGAGTCCCATTTGAAGGCAACTTTACTACAGCCGCCCCCGAAGATGCATAGCATCTTTGCTTCCAGTAAAGGGGGCTGCACTCTTTACGTGTGGAAGCATTAGTCCCATCTCCAGGTAAAGCTGGCAAAATGACGAGACGGGCTACTGGTCATGTATAAACTTGGCCCTTAATCTCTACATCATTGGAGAAAATTTGACCATCTGAGCTTAAGTGAGTCTTGACTACCTGTCCCACTGGCCACAGGCTCCGAGGTAGATGGGAGTCAACCATCATAACAACAGTTTTTTCCTTTAAGTTAGGAGGAGAAGCTTGCCATTTCTGGAGGGTTTGGAGACTTGGGAGATAGTCCCTTATAAACCTGGACCAGAATCAATCCGCCAGGACCTGTGAATGTCTCCAGTAGTGACGACTCAGCATCTCTGATTCCGGATAAATAACCTGAGGCAGTGATCCATCTGGTCGCCCCATGAGAAAACTGCTTGGAGTTATTGGGTCAGCATCTGCCATGTCTGACAAAACATACCCTAAGGGTTTTGAATTCAGGATGGCCTCCCCTTCCAGCATGACTGTCATTGGTACGGTACTGTCATTGGTCACCTCCTCCGGTACGGACTGTGCACCCAGAACAGCATATAGGGAAGATTTAGCTGATCTCATTTCTTCCTCCCAAACTCTCCCAAAGTGAGGGGCTGATGGTGGATTAAAACAGAAGTGTATTTTCTGCCTGGTAAGTTGCTGCTGTAGGTCAGGTAACAAAGCAGCATATGCTTCTCGTAACTCCCTTTTGCCCCCTCAAAAATTCGCAACTCGATCAGACCATATTTCTGCTGGAGCTCCTCTCCTTGCAACAAACCTCCTTAGAGCCATGAGGAAGGAATCTGTACTCATGCTAGGGAGTAGATCCAAATGGACTGCTTGGGTAGTCAGACATTTGAAAAGAATACCCCAACATTTCTCTACATGTCTTCCGATATTGACTAATTAACTAGGGGGCTGAAACAGTCCACTCCACAAGAATAAAAGGCAGGTTTGCAGTGATAAGACCATTAGACTTTTCCATTTCAGGGGCCAGATTCACCAGTTGACTTCAGGACTTGACTGATTTTGCCATTTGTAACAGTTTACAATCCTCAGGAAATGATTCATGCAGTACCAATTTAAGGATATGCACCTCAGCCTGACAGTAATCCTCAGCTTCAGGAGGAGTCCCTAGAGCAAGGTTAGCTCTGAGTTTTTGGACAATGACTTCTAATAGTTCCTGCCAAGTGTTGTGGTTCCATCTAGCTCGATGAACAGTTGAAGGAGGGAAAGTATTAATCCCAGCAGATTTCCAAAGTTCGGCCTTGTCTTCCATAGCCGTAGGGATTTCTGGCCATTCTTTGGGATCCAGAAGGAGGAAAAACGGACCTTGAGACCAATGATTTGGTGCCGCAATATACTGGAGATGTTTTCCCTTTGTGAGGTCATCCGCTGGGCTGTCTATGGAACTTATATAACTCCACAAACACTTCTCTGTCAGCTCCAGGATTTCCACTATTCTGTGTCCCACAAAGACTCTGTAGTGACAAGACTCAGCATTCACCCATTGGAGGACTGTGGTAGAGTCTGTCCACACGGTGATAGACTTGATAAAGAGGGTTAATTCAGTTTTGAGTAGTTTAGCCAACTGTGCCGCAACTAGGCTTCCACAAAGTTCCAAAAAGGCTTGCTCAGAAGCATCTGAGAAGATATGCAACTCATGACTAGTTCCATACATCCTAACATCAGGAGGTACATAGGGCCGAGGGAAGGATATACTGGGAAGACATTGGAGTTCGTCCTCCCAGGGTTTCCAGGACTGAAGGAGCTCAGGTGGTAGATTGGGACCATCCCACCCTCTGTTTGTTTCATAACCAAGGGGGTCGTACTGAGTAGCTAAGACCTTATAGATGTTCCTTAAAGTCAGAGTCTCATATATCACTGGTCGGTGCTTATAAGACAAAGTGTCTTGCTGCCAGTTCCAGCTCATACCAAGCATTGACTCAGGAACATTGGACTTCTCCTGAGTCAACCACAATTCCACACTTGTGGCTTGGGCATTGGAAGGTAGGTGATTCACCACAGAAGGATCATTGGAGGCCCACTGGTGAATTTCAAATCCAGCTCCAGAAAGTATATTCCTTAATGGATCGATAAATTGTTGAGCTTCATCTGCAGTAGGTAGGCTCTGCAAGCAGTTATCGACATAAAAACACCTCTCCACAGAAAACTGGATTGCCTCATCTGTTAGTGGATGTTGTCGCATGTGTCGCTGAAGTGCATAGGTAGCACAACATGGACTGGAGGTTATGCCGAAGGGTAATACCTGCCACTCAAAAATCCTGGGTTCCTCATCCATCTTCAGGTCCCACCAAAGGAAACAAAGTAGGGAACGGTCCTCCGGTATAAGGCGAACCTGGTGTAACATCACCTTGATATCCCCCCTTACACCCACGGGCTGTTCCCTGAAGCAGATAAGGACCCCCATCAATGAGGCTCCAAGGGTGGGTCCTGGAAGTAGATGTCAGTTAAGGCTTTGTCCTCTGTATTGATAGGAGCAGTTGAAGACTAGGCGGAACTTTTCTTTGTGGCTAAAAAGATAGTGGGGTATGTACCAGCAATCAGTTGAATCAGATATTGAGTCAGTTACCTTCTGAACAGCTCCTGTATCGATGAGTTTCTTTATCTCATCCTTGTAAACCTCAGCTTTTACAGGATCCTTCAACAGACGCCTTTCCACACTACGGAGGGTAGATAATACAGATTATTTTAGAGCATTCAAAGTAGGCATGTCCTTTTGCTGTAGCAAGGGTGTAGCCAACCGTTTGATTCCCTCAATTTCCAGGGTGACAGTCTTACTATCAAGCAGTTGAATAGCATCCCGATCCTGCTTTGACTGGATAAACTCTTTGCCTTCACATTGTGGAACTGTATCTAACTGCCACAGTCGTTGAACATGGTGGAGTAGTTCAGAGAGCAAAATGGTTCTTTCCGACACATCGTCAAGAAGAGCAAAGCTGTCCAGTGTTCGGTCTTCATAACGCAGATTCACAGGAACAACTTTGAGCAGAACTCGTCCTTTCACAGAGGGTTTATCTAGAAAGAGGAGGAGGAGGAGGAATTTTCTTCTCCATGCTATTGGCATCTTCCTTCGGTGATCTGACATTGACCTCATGGAGAGGCCGGAGATGGGGGCTGTGACAGATGTTGTACGGCTTCCTAAGGTTGCAATGAGCAGCATGGTGTGCCCAGGCACATCGCCAACATATGTTGTTATTACGAATCCATGTTTTGACCTGGTCGGTGGTAAGCTTAGCAAAAGGTGCACACTGGCTCAAGTAATGCTCATTCTTGTCACAGAAAGGACAATAGCGTTTTACTTTGGCACTCTTGGATTGTGACACAGGACCTTTCCTAAGAACAGGGTTCTTAACCGTAGATTCTCCATGCAATATGGTCACAGTTTGTCGTCCTGTATCTGGTTTAGCATATGAGCCCTTAGACAATGGCTGTGGCACCACATTTCGTATCAAAGCCAGTTGGAAAGGTCAACCAGATTAGGGGTTGTGCCAGGTTGGCAAAACATGTGCCGGAGAAAGTCAGATTGCTGCTCAGGGGGTAGCTTGCCCAGGAGGCAGGCTCATGAAAGCCACAACTCAGCTTTAGCTCACAGTCACATCCCAAGGTTTTCAATAAGCCCACTAATGACTGCACCTGGAGGGCAAACCTCTGGAAGGCTGAGATATCACCTTGTTTTATGTCAGAACTCTCCAGAACACTAGCAATCTTTCTTAAAGCCAGCTGATGGGGTTGGCCAAATTTTTCATGAAGTGCAGCCATCGTATCACTAAAGGGGGTAGGCGAGTTTAGGTAGGCATCCCCAATCATTCTATCCTCCTCTAGCTTCAGATGATCCTCTAAGATCTGGTATTTGAATAATTCAGTTCCATCAGGAGGAAGCAGGCTCTCTAGTGCTATTCAAAGCCGAGCAAACTCACCAGGATCAGGGCAGCTAAATTTAGATATTGTAGGATTAGGTCCCCTGTAAACATATTCAGGTCTAGAATTTGGTACGAGAGAGCGTAGGCCATGCTCTACTTTCGGCACAAGGGCTGAAGAGTTTGAATAAGCAGGCACCGAGGTGAATCTCAAAGAAGCAGACGCTGTTGTACGATAAGTGGGTATAGGCATCGCTGCAGGTGTACATAACTCTCTGGAAGCTTGACGAGTCTGCATTAACTGTGTATGCTCAAGTCGTAGATGTTGTAGCTCACCATCACGTGTAGGAGTATCATAACCAGTCACTTGAGGTGAGGAGCATGCATACTGCTGGAATCCACAATCGTGTGGATGCTGATAACTTGAGGACATAATCTCTGGGCCACCAACAGATACCAGGTCACCACTACGTGGAGTGGTGTGATGCTGGATGGTTGGGGGAAGTGTCCGGTGTGACTCCCAGATGGGAGAGGCATTATAATCTACTGCAAGTCTACTTTGAGTATACTGAACTTCATACTGCTGTAGGTACATTGGAGGATGAGTCTCTCGTTCAAGGTGAACTCCTCTGAAAACCTCTTCTTTAGGATCCATGTTATCAAAAGGGAATACTCAATCAGGCTCAAAGGACCAATTTGTTCTACAGGTTTTAGGTTCGGAAGATGAATAAATGAGTAAATCCCCCTGGGTGCTGGTCAGAGCACTAATGATAAGGAGACAGGTTATCCGTTTTAACACTTTATATTGAAGATTGAGGAATGGACCCCAAATGCAAATGCAAGGATGTACATAGTCTGAAAAATATTAAGTACAATAAAATAATGAATAAGTCACAAATATA
>CAIGQW010052622.1:20901-36835 GCA_903798125.1 Danio choprae | reverse complement strand
CGGTGTTGGCGTGGGTTTCCTCCGGGTGCTCCGGTTTCCCCCACAAGTCCAAAGACATGCGCTATAGGTGAATTGGGTAAGCTAAATTGTCCGTAGTGTATGAGTGTGAATGGGTGTGTATGGATGTTTCCCAGAGATGGGTTGGGCATCCGCTGCGTAAAACATATGCTGGCGGTTCATTCCGCTGTGGCGACCCCAGATTAATAAAGGGACTAAATGAAAATTAATGAATGAATGGTTACAGGTATTTGGCTTTCCTCAAAATATCTTGTGTCCAACAGAATAAGGAAACTCATAGGCTGTTATTTTTGCACTTTATATGCACTGAAAATTATTCTTGTAGTTTGATAATATTCTGATTGAACAACTGAAAGCATGTGGTCTGTTTTGAGGATGTTTTAGGTATTTCTCTGGACTTTAAACAAGTTAGAACCATTGCTGTCTACAGAGAATGAGAGAGCTCGCAGATTTCACCTTAAGTATCTTAATTATTGCTCCAAAGACAAATCAAGGTCTTAGGTGTTTGGAGCCACATGAATATTCATTTATTCATTCATTTTCATTTCAGCTTAGTCCCTTTATTAATCTGGGGTCGCCACAGCGGAATGAACCGCCAACTTATCCAGCATATGTTTTACGCAGCGGATGCCCTTCCAGCTGCAACCCATCTCTGGGAAACATCCATACACACCCATTCACACTCATACACTACGGACAATTTAGCTTACCCCATTCACCTATACCGCATGTCTTTGGACTTGTGGGGGAAACCGGAGCACCCGGAGGAAACCCACGCCAACACAGGGAGAACATGCAAACTCCACACAGAAACACCAACTGACCCAGCCGAGGCTCGAACCAGCGACCTTCTTGCTGTGAGGCGAACGTGCTACCCACTGCGCCACTGTGAGGCCCGCCACATGAATAAATAAACCTTTTAATTTCTGGTTGAACAAACCCTTTAAGTGTACATGAACCCAAAAAGTACATCGAATCCATATGTGACACTCAGCAGGCTCTGCAGAACTTCTACACCAACGTCTGTAGGTCTGTCCCCAGGACCAGCATCCTCAGCCCGAATGATAAAGATCTCCACTCTTGTGTGTGCATTTTGAGATTCAGCCTCTGCACTTTCAGTCCTGGAGAAAAAGGAAAAACTGCAAAAGTTTTATCTCTTGACTGACCTTTCATTGACTTCATGAGGCATTTTAATAAAGACGACTCCCAATGTACAAAATAAATGCACGCGCATGTCTTTGGGGAAAACTGGAGCACCCGGATATGTGTATATATCTCTGGCTCTGGATGGCCAGCCCTCCACTGCACCTTGGTCTCACATTCATTTCAAAGGAGCGCTACCCTGTACTAAAATGGCGGCTCTATTGACGCATTCCTTGCAATAGACAACTTTGATGTTTAACGGCGGTTGGCATCCAACTTCAGTGGTGCATTACCGCCCCCTTCTGTGGACCGGATTTGGACAGAGATAACTACTGTTCCCTATTACTTCATACTCCCCCCACCACCCATTTCCTTTTTGTTTAATTAATTAATAAATTAATTAACTTTATTAATAAAAATGTGCATATATACATGCACACACATATACATATATATGCATGCATACACATACACACACACACATACACACACACACACACACACACACAGACACACACACACACACACAGACACACACACACGCACGCACGCACGCACGCACGCACGCACGCACGCACACACACACACACACACACACATCCATATACACTTATATACTTTCATACCATAACAAATACTTCAAATATTGTCCTGTTCAAATGTGTTTGTTTTACAATCACTTTGACTGGTTATTATTCATTCATTCATTCATTTTCCTTCGGCTTAGTCCCTTTATTCATCAGGGGTCGCCACAGTGGAATGAACCGCCAACTTATCCAGCATATGTTTTACACAGTGGATGCCCTTCCAGCCACAACCCAGTACTGGGAAACATCCATACACACTCATTCACACACACACTCATACACTATGGCCAATTTATTTAATTCAATTCACCTATAGCGCATGTCTTTGGACTGTGGGGGAAACCGGAGCACCAGGAGGAAACCCACACGAACACTGGGAGAACATGCAAACTCTCCAAACAGAAATGCCAACTTCTTGCTGTGAGGCAACAGTGCTAACCACTGAGCCACCGTGCCGCCTTATGGTCCTTTAATTTTTATTATTTTCTTTTGATATTTCTTATTTCTCTTTTTATAATTGAACAAAATTTGAGTACTATGTATAGTTAGCACACAATGGCAATAATGTATGTGAATTGCATGTCATTTAAGATCACATATTGAGATCCAAATGTAACTTGAAACATTGTATGATTGTACTTAAGTGAGTGTTATCCATAAACATTCATTCATTCATTCATTTTCTTTTTGGCTTAGTCCCTTTATTAATCTGGGGTCGCCACAGCGGAATGAACTGCCAACCTATCCAGCATATGTTTTACACAGCGGATGCCCTTCCAGCTGCAACCCATCACTGGGAAACATCCATACACACTCATTCACACTCATACACTACGGACAATTTAGCTTACCCAATTCACCTATACCGCATGTCTTTGGAATTGTGGGGGAAACCGGAGCACCCGGAGGAAACCCACGCCAACACAGGGAGAACATGCAAACTCCACACAGAAACGCCAACTGACCCCGCCAGGGCTCGAACCAGCGACCTTCTTGCTGTGAGGCGAACGTGCTACCCACTGCGCCACCGTGCTGCCCTATCCATAAACATAAAGAATTAATTGGAAAAAAAAGGAATATATTTTCTGCTGAGCTAAATATTAACAGTGATGATAAAACACAAACGAGACAAATGCATGTTACATACGATTTTTATTCTTGTCATCGTTTGTGGATTTCAGGGCTGCTCAGTGGCCTCTTCCACAGGAAGTCCGATACGTCATCACATTTCAGCTTAAAAGCACCTTTCCACTCCAGAGTTACTTATCATTCAAGTGATGATAATGCAAAATAACAGTTGTCAATGAGTCCAAAGCACTTTAAAAGAGAACACTTTTTTGTTGCTACTGCCATTGGCACCAACAATACGAGCTTCAGAGAATGAGGTCACTAACAAGTGTTGCTGATTCATTTTTTTGATTGACTCAAGCATCCACACACTACATAATACATAGCGGCGACTTACAGTACATTTATCAACACAAAACATGTTAACGAATGTGACTGTCACCACTTTTCTTGGGGGGGGGGGGGGGGGGTATGGTTCATATAAATATGAAAATGTTTTATAATTCAGTCATGTCTTTTAATGTTTTTAACTTCTTTCTGACACAGAAAAACAGGTTTTAGGTTTGTTGTATACATGTCTATGGAAGCTTACAGTATTTTGACCACAGAATAAAAACAAATATGTAAGTAACAGCAAGTGACTTTTTCTCTTGTAATACTGAGTTTATGACTGTGATACCAAAAAATGATTTGAAATAAATTAGTTCTGACAAGAAAGGTCTGTTTTGTGAGTTTATAACTCATTCATTCATTAATTTTCCTTCGGCTTAGTCTCTATTTCATAGGTCACCACAGCAGAACGAACCGCCAACTATTACAGTATTTGTTTTACACAGCGGATGCCCTTCCAGCCGCAACCCAGTACTGGTAAACACACATACACACTCATTATCACACACACACATACACTATTTTCATTCATTCATTTTCATTTCGGCTTAGTCCCTTTATTAATCTGGGGTCGCCACAGCGGAATGAACCGCCAACTTATCCAGCATATGTTTTACACAGCGGATGCCCTTCCAGCTGCAACCCATCTCTGGGAAACATCCATACACACCCATGCACTACGGACAATTTAGCTTACCCAATTCACCTATACCGCATGTCTTTGGACTTGTGGGGGAAACCGGAGCACCCGGAGGAAACCCACGCCAACACAGGGAGAACATGCAAACTCCACAAAGAAACGCCAACTGACCCAGCCGAGGCTCGAACCAGCGATCAGCGACCTTTTTGCTGTGAGGCGAACGTGCTACCCACTGCGCCACTGTGAGGCCCATACACTATTTAGTTTATCCAATTCACCTATAGCGCATATCTTTGGACTGTGGGGGAAACCGGAGCACCCGGAGGAAACCCATGCTTACATGGGGAGAACATGCAAACTCCCCACAGAAATGCCAACTGGCCCAGCTGGGACTTGAACCAGCAACCTTCTTGCTGTGAGGCGACAGTGCTAACATCTGAGCCACCGTGACGCCCTTGAGTTTATAACTGAAATGTAAATATGAAGAAATGTCAGAACTATAAATAGAAGTAGATACAAACTCATATTCGCAAGAAAAAGGGTCTGAAATATGAGCTAAAAAGTAGCATGTTTTAAAATTCCTTGACTGAAACAAGCTGGTCAAAGGCACAGTTCACCCGAAAATAAAGACTTATTGTTAATTTAACTGCCAATCAAGATGAAGATGACTTTCGTCTTAAGATTTTTGATGATTTTTAAGAGACCTAGTCCTTGGGGAGTCAATGGCTACAGCATGCATACAATGTAATGATAAAAACATGCATGTCATCTTTTATTTATTTATTACACAGTTGAAGGCAAAATGATTAACCCTCCTGTGAAATTATATTTATTTTTCAAGTTTATTTTTCGAATGCTGTTAAATAGAACGAAGATTTTTTTTCAACACATTTTTAAACATGAAACATTAGTAACTAATTTATAATACATTCATTTATTCATTTTCCTTCGGCTTAGTCCCTTTATTAATCTGGGGTCGCAACAGCGGAATAAACCGCCAACTTATCCAGCATAAGTTTTACACAGCGGATGCCCTTCCAGCTGCAACCCAGTACTGGGAAACACCCATACACTCTCACATTCACACACTATGACCAATTTAGGTAATTCAATTCACCTATAGCACATGTCTTTGGACTGGCAACAGTGCTAACCACTGAGTCACCGTGTCACCCTAATTTATAATAACAATTTTTTTAGTCTTTTACTAGTTATTTTACAAGATACGAGTATTCAGCTTAAAGTGCAATTCAAAAGCACTAATTAGGTTAAGTCATTGGATAACAGTGGTTTGTTCTGTGGCCAATCGTAAAGCATAATTTCTTAAGGGGGGTAATAACATTGAACTAAAAAATGTTTTTTAAATGAAAAAAATCCTTTTATTACAGTCCCACTAAAAGAAATAAGAAATATTTCCTTTCTTCAGAAGAAAAAAATATTATAGGAAATACTGTGAAACTGTCCTCGCTCTGCTAAGTGAAAGATTTCACTAATAATTTAGCCTTCAACTGTATATAGGATGCTTTCAGTGCGTTTCAACAACAAAACAAATCTTTAATGTTCTACTAATGAAAAAAAAGTCACCTACATCTTATATACATCTTATATGGCTGAGGATGATCACTTTAGAGTGAATTCTTCCTCATTTAATCCCATTTAAAACAAGCAAAAGTTAACATTTAACAAAAATTATAAGATGTAAAAAAAAACTCTGAATTAATCTTTTTTTATTCCGTGGCCAAAATAAGCTTCCATAAAGTCAGTGCTGACCTTTCACCTACACTGCAAATAAATATCCGTAAATTAGCAGTTTTCCGTATCTTGTGATTCATGCTTTATTTTTTATGTTTATTTATGTTTTTGAATTGCATTATGAGACCTTGATCTTTCTTTAAAAAAAGAAAAAAGTGACTTTTATGAACATTTTTAATAGTTAAAGTGATATATTGTCTGGGTTGTGTTGTATATTACGCTACAAAAACCTTGTAATAAACTGCCAGAACATTTTCTGTTATTTTACAGACTTATTTCTCTATTTATTATTTCTTATACATTACATTATTTCAAAGTACTAAAATGTCAATAAAAGTCCTTTTATTTAGGTTGCAGAGTAAAATTTCGACAGAGCAGAGATCAAGCTCCAATAATGCAATTCACAACTGTAAATAAACGTAACACACTTGAGAATCACAAAATATGGAAACTCTTAATTGCCAGACATTTGACTACAGTGTACAAGCGAAACATCTCTTCTGCGCTACCAGTGCAGGATCTCTCTGATGTGACCCCACAGTCTTGTAATCCACAGATTGACACCCATATCGCTGAGATACTGCAGTTCTGGGGTCAGCATCTTCCTGCAGAGCCTTCGGTAGGCCTTATCGATATTCTTCTTCAGATTGTAACCCATAATGGACTTCTCCCCAATAGGCTGCCACGGCTGCATGGACGTTTCCAAAATGCTTCCTGCGTCAACAGCATGGCCTCCTTCAATGCAAACTGCGGCCATTTCTGCATTTCTGAGCCGCAGCTCCGCAACATCTCTAATCATTCGCTCACGGCCATAAGCGTCCACCTTTCTCCAGAAGGTGTCGTTAAAATACTGGTAAAGCTTCCAGTCGATGGCGTTCCACTGGAGGGCCTTGGATCTGAGCTCTGGGGTCAGCTTAGAAATAGTCGAATCCTTCCTAGCATTGAGTTTAAAAAAAAGCAAATCCTCCATCTCCCAGCAGAGGGCGTCCTTCAGCAAAATGAGCGACTCTTCAAAATACTCCACAAGCATCACCAGCTGGAAGCGTTTGAAGATCTCCTGTATGGCCTGGTCTACTCTTGGGTCTTCTGGATTTAGGTTGTTATCCTGGCCGAAGTCAAAGAAAAGCAGGTTTTTGAGGTAAAACGAATTGAATCCTTCAGGGTCGTAATAGAGGTTTGGGTCGGTTAGGAATTCTCTGAGTTTGTCCTCCCCAGAAATCTTCCATGTTAGAGGTACGACGCGTCCAAAATAGTGGAAGGAGGACTCAGCCAGATCAGCCGGATCCCTTAGGATTGTGATGTAGGTGGCATCTGCCGGAAGCACTCTGGCCACCTCGGCGGCATTGAAGCGCATGTGGTTACAGATGATGTTGAAGCACATCCCGGGCCGGTAGTCTTTGACCTGTGAGCGGTGGAATGGAGAGGGGTAGAAGAAGTCGTTGCGGCTGTTTGGGAAGGCGAACTTGAGATGGTGTTTTTCACCAAAGCGGAAGAGGATGTTGAGGAAAGTGCTGCTGGCTGTTTTGTGGGTTTTCATGAACACGATGTCCACTTTTGGAGTGCAGATTGGTTGCCCTGAGGCATGATGGGAGCTGTTTGAGATGGCCGAAGATTGGGCAGCAGAAGGGCGATGGGCACACGAGTAAGGCACTGGGACTCTGTGGATCAAAATGAACCAAATGTTTAGTTTTAGATACATTTTATGGTCACACTTTACAATACAGTTTCATTGGTTAATGTTAGTTGATGTATTTATTTACATGAACATAAAGGTACAAAATCTGTCACTGGGGTGGTACCTTTTACACTTTTGTACCATACAGGTGGACATTACATTTAGGCTACACTTTTGTACCTTTAAGGTACTATGAGGTACACATTTGGGTATAAATATGTACCTTTTAGGACCTGGAAATGTACCTTTTGAAATGGTACCGGCCCAGATTTTGTACCATTATTTTAGAGAATTGTACTTGTACAGCATTTATTCATCATAGAAGCCCACTACATGTACTAATGCATTATTAAAATAATGCATTATTAAGAATTTAAAATTATATAGATATTTAGAAAAATGTTGGAAACCGGTAACAATTGACTTGCGTATTTGTTTTGTTTTTCTTACTGGATACCAATGGTTGCGGTTTCTAACATTCTTCAAAATATCTTCTTTTGTGTTGAACAGAATAAAAAAACTCTATAAAATAAAAAAATATATAAAAGAGTAAAAAAACTATAAAAGAGTAAATAGTGAGTAAATTCTCAATTTTGGGTGAACTATCCCTTTAAAAAAACAACATATTATTTCCCTTCTTGCTTAGCATTCATACTTATTCTAAATGCATGAAAAGACTCACTCTTGCAGGCCAAACTGGACCTCGGGGGCCGACAGGCAGTACAGAAGGATCATGCAGGTGGTCAGGAGCGCACCCAGGATCAGTCCTTTACAGATGGACCTCCACTGCCGGACTGGCTTTCCAACCATCATTGCTACCTGGTTGGACCCTGGAAAAAAACCCTGAAACACAGACAAAGAATCTTCAGTAATAATTAAGAGCTACTTTAATTAATTATCTGTTAACCTGAGGTCCACATCTGTGTCTCTAAAGGCTCTTTTACGTAAATATAGTGTAAATGCGCTGTGCTATGTGCTGTGCTTACGCATGCAGAGTCCTCTAGTGCTACTATAGCATCTGATTGTCGAAGCATTTCTAGTGTCACCATTTCCTCAAGTGCCCAATTATTTAGGTACACCGCTGCACGCTCAATTGCTTTTCTCCCATGAGTTAAAACCATGCAATCTGCAACTGCTTAACTTGTGCTTATGACAGGACTTTACGGGAAATTCAGCAATGCGAGATTCAAGAATATTTTAATCTTAGATGATGTGACTGGTCATATTTTTTTAAAGGGGACCTATTATGCCGCTCTTTACATGTTGTAAAATAAGTCTCTGATGTCTCTAGAGTGTGTATGTGAAGTTTCAGCTCGAAACACCACACAAATAATGTTTCATAACATTTTGAAACTGCCCCTTTTAGACTTTGTCGTTTTGGTGACTGTCACTTTAAATTCAAATGCGATTGTGCACTTTTTGAAAGAGGGAGGAGCTACAAATGCCTGTGTGTCAGCATAGTGGCAGATTCAAAACCAGGACTAATGTTATCTCTGTGAAAAACTGAAAATGTGAAAAGAAGTGTCTCAGAAGAAGGCAGTCTATGGAGACTACAGTGTTCATTTGTGCATCGTAAAACTCCACATTTATATAACATTATCTTCAGCAGGTGAAAACTCTAATGGCAGATGACTGCTTCTCACTCAGGGCTGTTTATGCTGATGAGGGAAAGATCTAATGGGCGTGGTCTCTGATCACATGTACAAAGGGAGAATGTCAATCAATGTGTTTCTGCAGACTGTTTTTATCAAGTGTTATTCATTCATTCATTCATTTTCATTTCGGCTTAGTCCCTTTATTAATCTGGGGTCGCCACAGCGGAATGAACCGCCAACTTATCCAGCATATGTTTTATGCAGCGGATGCCCTTCCAGCCACAACCCATCACTGGGAAACATCTATACACGCTCATTCACACACTACGGACAATTTAGCTTACCCAATTCACCTATACCGCATGTCTTTGGACTTGTGGGGGAAACCGGAGCACCTGGGGGAAACCCACGCCAACACAGGGAGAACATGCAAACTCCACACAGAAACGCCAACTGACCCAGCCGAGGCTCGAACTAGCAACCTTCTTGCTGTGAGGCGAACGTGCTACCCACTGCGCCACTGTGAGGCCCTCAAGTGTTATTATAAATCAATAGAATTAATTATTTATTATCATTAGAGGCTGGCTATATTTACACACTGTTGCCACACAACTGTTTAAACCCCTAATAAAAGTAATTTCTGTTGTGGTCTTATTTGAAACAAAATACTTGGCAGTTTGTTGTCATCAAATCAGAATGATTAAAGTCCACGTGATCCTGAAGGCTAACTTGAAGCAGCATAAATTTACACACACACGCACTCACGCACGCACACACACACACACAGTATATTTAAGTATAAGCATATTTATATAAGTATATTTAGACAGACCCCAGCAGGCACAGGAAGTCAACATGACGTCAGATTGACGTTGTACCCTAACGTCGTGAGTACGTTGCAGTTTGGGTGAAAATGAAAATCAGGTTGATATCAGAACGTCAGTGTCCAATGTTGGACAGACGTTGCATTTTGGTTGGAAAATAAAATCGTGTTGACGTCAGAACACAATGACAGTCCGACGTCAGTGTCCAACATTGGAAAGACGTTACATTTTGATTGCCATATCTGACGAATAAATGTCAGTATTTGACGTCAGTATGACGTTAGTTTAAGATGTTGGCTCGACGTTGGTTTTGGTCACTTTCCAACACAACCTAAAATTAACCAAACATCAATGTCATTTAACGTAGTTATTGGATGTAATGTCCTTAGATGCTGGCTAGACATTAAATTTTGGTCACCTGACATCATGACCTAAATCTAAACTAATAGTAACGTCTTATGATGTTGTGTGGCCGCTGGAACTGTTTAATGTGGCATACACAGAATTCTGAGAAGGCACAGAGCCACTTGATCGCCTGTAGATGATTTTTAGTAATTGAGTGTGACATTAGCCAAACCATGGCTTTAATTTGTTATGATTATAAATCAGGGTGATTCCACCAAAATGTGCTTTCTTAACTTATCTAAAGTTAAAACATTGGTATTGTTTTGTGTCTAAAAGTGAATATATACATGTCGGAAAATGGTATGTTTTTAGCATTTATTTTTAGCATTTAGAGAAATTGTATCCTCTAAATGCTGAACAGTATTTTACAGAAAAAAGTTTCACTCAAACTCAAAAGTAAATCATAAATGCAGAAAAACTAAAAATGCTAAAGTTTTCTGTGTGTGTAATGTACAAGACATGTTTAAAGCTTCCTGTGCATTTACTTAGGCTATTTATTTCATATAAATTAATATACTGAAATAATACCACAGGCCTCATGGTGGCGCAGTGGGTAGCACAATCGCCTCACAGCAAGAAGGTCGCTGGTTTGACCCTCAGCTGGGTCAGTTGGCATTTCTGTATGGAGTTTGCATGTTCTCCCCGTGTTGGCGTGGGTTTCCTTCGGGTGCTCCAGTTTCCCCCACAAATCCAAAGACATGCGGTATAGGTGAATTGGGTAATCTAAATTGTCCGTAGTGTATGTGTGTGAATGAGAGTGTGTGGATGTTTCCCAGTGATGGGTTGCAGCTGAAAGGGCATCCGCTGCATAAAACATATGCTGGATAAGTTGGCGGTTCATTCCGCTGTGGCGACCCCAGATTAATAAAGGGACTAAGCCGAAATGAAAATTAATGAATAATATACTGAAATAATACCACATATTACGACATTTGTACGCACTGTAAAAAAATCCTTTGCTGCATTAAATGCCTTATGTCATTGCAACTTACATCAATTAAACAGACTTAAGTTAAAACCTGATTAACTTAGCAATAACAAAAGAAATATCCAAAAACAAACAAAACAAAAGGTGCTTCAGGGGTAAAAATAATGTCCAAGGCACCACAAAAGTAAGTGAAAAAGCAGTATATAAACGTTTTCTCATACTTTTCGAGTGACTTGGACTGATTTTTTTGTACCCCCTTAAAAAAGTTAAAAACTGTTCAAACTACTTAATTAAAATGAACTAAAACGACATAATTCTTTTACGTTCAATCCACTTAAATATGTAAATACTAATAAGTTAACTTAATTCCTACATGTTTTCCCAACACAAACTGACTGTGTGGAGCCCAGCATTTTTGACAGTGTAACGTAAAGAAATATATTTGTCATGATTTTTTGGTGACGCAATTTTTACTACTAAACAAATGTGCCAAACATGTATTAAAAATGACATAAACAGCCTATTAAAAGCACTAGCATTTAAAAAAATAATTGTTGATATTCTGATCTGGAGATAATTGCTGCAGTTCATGAGGGCCGGCTTTTCCATCGAATGAATTATGCACACAGAAGAAAAGTGACACTGTCCCCACAGACCGGGATCAGGTATCTGCAGTGCCGGGTCGCAGTTACAGAAGTTCCTACTTTTCCATGAAAGAAAGTACACTAAGCACTAACTGTGACAGCCATACGATATTCTGCTGATCTCTGATAGACAGAGAGATGGAGAGAGCGCAGAAACAAAGCTGCGAACACCAGCAGCGACTAGAAATCCAGAAAGGGCAGAAGAAGTCTGAAGGAAGCCATTGTTCTTATTTGCAGCAATCTCCAAGCCTGCATTTTTCAAAGTCATCCTTTGTTGACAGCAAAAACACTAACAACATCATCATTGTTATGTTGATGGTCAGGCATAAAGAGGATTTTACTCGGCCACAAAGAAATGCTACAGCAGCTGCAGCTCCAATTTAAGATTAAACATGGATCTTTGCATTCATCACTTTAATTAATTATTTATTTATTGGAGATTTAATATACAGCTGAAGTCAGAATTATTAGCCCCCCTATATTTTCCCCCTATTTCTGTTGAACGGGAAGAAGATTTTATCAACACATTTCTAAACATAATAGTTTTAATGACTAATTTCTAATAATATCTTTGTCATGATGACAGTACATAATATTTTACTAGATATTTTTTAAGATACTAGTATTCAGCTTTAAGGGACATGTAAAGGCTTAAATCAGGCAAATCATTGTATAATGATGGTTTGTTCTGTAAAAAAAATATTGCTTAAGGGGGCCAATAATATTGACCTTAAAATGGCTTCAAAAAAATAAAAAACAGATTTTTTTTCTAGCTGAAATAAAACAAATAAGACTTTCTCCAGAAGAAAAAATATTATAGAAAATACTGGGGGGGAAATCCTTGCTCTGTTAAACATCATTTGGGAAATATTTGAAAAAGAAAAAGGGCTAATCATTTTAACTTCAGCTGTATAGCAGTGGATTGTATGAAGGTCTTGTGGGAGTTGAATGGCTTATGACAAAGAATGTCATATGATATCTCAGATGTGCTGTGGGCATATTCGTAACAAATAGGAAGCCACCGTAATGAAGTTTGATGAGATATGAGAAGAATAAAGGCTCCTTTTATGTCAACAGAAGAAAGCAGCCAGATTGAGCAGGGCGATTAGAAAGGAAAAAGTTCAGGAATAAAATAGATAATGTTTCCTTAGGAAGGACATTGTGAAGCTTCACATAAGAGTGTTTTTCAGAGGAACTACATAAGTTACATTCCAAGCTAATTATTTCTTAAATATTCAAATATTCAAATATTCAAATTAAATAGTTATAATATCAGCTGGTTCGAGTCCCGGCTTCATTTCTGTGTGGAGTTTGCATGTTCTCCCCGTGTTGGCGTGGGTTTCCTCCGGGTGCTCTGGTTTCCCTCACAGTCCAAAGACATGCGCTATAGGTGAATTGATAAACTAAATTGGTCGTAGTGTATGAGTGTCTGAGTGAATGTGAGGGTGTATGGGTGTTTCCCAGTACTGGGTCATGGCTGGAAGGGCATCCGCTGTGTAAAACATATGCTGGAATAGATGGCGGTTCATTCAGCTGTGGCGACCCCTGAATAATAAAGGAACTAAGCCGAAAAGAAAATGAATAAATGAATATTCCAATCCATTCAAATCTAGTCTTCTTCATAAAAATAAAATAAGATGAAATCAATCAATAATTAAGGTAACTAGCTTAAATATAGATTAACTAGACAAGATGACACTGGTTTATTCTGTGGGCAATGGAAAAATATTTATTTCAGGTGGGCTAATAATATTGACCTTAAAAAAAACGTTATGAAAATTCACATTCCAGCCAAACTGAAAGAAAGCCTTTCTCCAGAACAAACTATAAATGAGAGGAAATACTGTAAACTTTACCTTCTTTATTGTGCACAAGTGGAAATTTATCTTTGGCTTCAGCACAAAACTCAAAACTACATCAGTGCTCACAACACACATATCACACACACACAAAAAAACAAGCAACACAAATACCTTTAATATCATCACATAAATCACATTAAAAACTCAATTAACACTATTCATACTTAAAACCCAGTATTTAAATTTCTAATGGCAGATGGTACAAAAGACATTTGATACACATTTACTTGAGGTTGCCTAAAATGTCTTTTTGATGGCAAAAGCTGAAGTTTTATATTTAAGGAGTGGGAACAATCTTCAATAATGACATGAGCTTTCTGTTTAATTCGCATTAAATACATTTCATTTAGTTGTCTTTGTGCTTTACCTACAATTGCACTGGCAATTTTTACTACTCGACACAGTTTTTGCCATACCATGCAACACTTTCGACCAAATTCTTGTATACCATCTCCAGAATATCTTGACTCACCCCAGATTGTCGTAACCCCCTAATAAGATATAATCTCTGCATTGCTTTTTAAAAAAATACATTCTACATTTCCAGTGAATGTCAATTTACTATCAATAAATGCTCTCAAATATTTAAAACAATGTTCTTGTTTGCAAATTTCACAGGAGGGCTGATAATAATTAATTTGCCTTCAGGTAGGTATATTCTCGCAATATAATGTACAATAAAGATTGAATACACTGTAAAAAGTGATATGACAAATAAAGTTACTTTAACTTATTTTAATAAGTTAATCAGGTTTAAGTTATGCAAAGTTTAACTTAATGTTTTAGTCAGTTTGATTACTAGAAAAGTTCATTTAATTTAACTTAAATAATTAAGACAGCAAGAATCTTTTTACAGTGTATAAAGCATTATTGCAGCACAGATGCAACAACATATTAAGTTAATGAAACGTGCAGAGAGTTAACAGTACTACAGGCTTAATCAAACAATGCAACAACACTACACTGTATATATGGTCGATATGATTGCCATTGAAGATTCAAAATAAAGCGCCAGCACTCACCAAATCATGTAGATGTCCCGGTCACAGCTTGACTGGCAGAAAAAAAGCAATACCTCTGATGAGAAAAATCAGATTTGGTTAACAAAGATGTATGGAAAGACATCGATTCCTTCGCAGTTAACTGTCCCGTCATGCTATCCTAGATTAACAGATCTGTATCCCTGTTATCTGGTGTGAAACCTCTGAGCGACTGCGCGCACACACACACACACCTGATGATTTTGAAGCCCCCGCCTTTCCTTTCTCTCTCTCTCTCTCTCTCTCTCTCTCTCTCTCTCTCTCTCTCTGTGCGTGCGTGTGTGTGTGTGTTGTAGAGCTGTGCTGGCTAAACCACATTCAGTGAAGATGACTCTGTGTGACGCAAGACGAGCCGTCTGGAGACCTGCACTGCATGAGTGAATGAGCATAGCAGAAAGTAGAAAGTGGGGAGGTATGGATGAGTGAGTGAGAGAGAGAGAGAGAGAGAGAGAGAGAGAGAGAGAGAGTCGGTTACACTTTACAATAAGGTTGTATTAGTTCATGTTAACTCACGGTGCATTAACTAATGTTAACAAGCCTGAATTTGAATGTTAATAATGCACTAGTAAACGCTGAACTATGATTAATAATTGCTACTACTTAGTTAGTACTTAGTTCATGTTAGTAAATACATTAACTAACGTCAACTAATGAAACCTTATTGTAAAGTGTGATCAGAAAATCTTTAATCAATCATTAAATCGCACACTTACTGCACTAAAACAAAGATTAATCACCAATTAAATAATTAGGAGTCATATTTCGCTAAGACTAAACTGTTAATGTTCACACTTGCACAAGAATTTAGCCACGATTCCTGAAATTATTTTTTTAAGTAAAATATTATTATTCTTGATTAGAGCTGTGAACAAATTAGGAAGATTTAAAATCCGCCCTTCAAGTCTTCCAAATAGCTAATTTTGCTTGGCCAACTATAAATTAAACCAAATTGTTCCTTACTTTCCTTGGAATATTTACTTACAGCCATTAATAAAAGAGGATTTTGTTAAAACTAAACTAAAAACTACTAATGATCAATTACAGAAATAACAGGATGGCAAACTCATTCATTCATTTATTTTCCTTTGACTTAGTCTCTTATTTATGAGGGGTCACCACAGCGGAATGAACCGCCAACTATTCCGGCATATGTTTTTAAGCAGCGGATGCTCTTCCAGCCGCAACCCAGTACACACACTCTCACATTCACACACACACACACACACACACACACACACACACACACACACACACACACACACACACACACACACACACACATTACGGCCTATTTAGTTTATTCAATTCACCTATAGCGCATGTTTTTGGACTTGTGGGGGAAACCGGAGCACCCGGAGGAAAC
>CAIGQW010052622.1:0-10901 GCA_903798125.1 Danio choprae | reverse complement strand
TGTTTGTCACAACTAAATTATTTTCTTTAATATTTTTTCCAAACACATTCAGCAAATTTACCTTAAACTTGTTTCTCGCTCCACAGCAACACTTAATCTCGGTCCCTCATGCTATCCTGACACCACCAGTATATGTAGACCATCATGTGGGCTGCTACACGCTCTACAGGCCCTGATTTATAATCATTATCACCCTTGTTTATCGTTTATTTTTAATTGTATTTATTTATTTATTTTGGGTGAAAAATTACATATTTGAAATTGACAGCAACAGTTTGTTTACACCTCAGTGAAGATATTTGGGAGTATAATGCAAAACACTCATTCAAATAATAATATTACATTTTTGTTTGTATAGCTACATGAAAATCCTACATAAAATGCAACTCAAAGTGCTTCACCGGCTTATGCAAATATTATAAACAACATCAGCATCAGGTACTCAAATATAGACACAAATATAAGCAAATGCAGAAAACTAAATAAACAAAACTAGTATGAGCAAATACTAAGAACAAAAACAGACACAACAAATGTAAGCTAAATATATTGACAATCTAAATTAATACTTTATGATAATCTAACATTTTGAAACACTCATTCAAATATAGTTTGATAATTCAACATTGATATTGACACTAAACATTGTGTAATGCTCGTTCAAATATATTATGACAATCTAATATTATGAAACATTCAAATATATTATGAGAATATAACATTATGATACTAAACATTATGAAACTTTCATATATATTATGACAATCTAATATGATACTAAACATTATGAAACAATCAAATATATTATGACAATCTAATACTATGATACTAAACATTATGAACCATTTAAATATACATTACTGCTGCACCAATCCGCCTGTCAATCTCATGTTCCATCCTTCCCTCACTTGTGAACAAAACCTCAAGATACTTGAACTCCTCCACCTGGGGTAAGCACTTTTCTCCGACATGGAGATGGCAAACTAACTTTTTCCGGTGGAGCACCATGGCCTCTGACTTGGAGGTGATGATTCTCATCCCAGCCAAATCACACTCGGCAGCAAACCGCCCCAGTGCATGCTGAAGGTCCATGTTCGATGAAGCCAACAAAACAACATCATCTGCGAAAAACAGAGATGAAATCCTGTGGTCCCAGAACCAGACCCCCTCCAGCCCAAGGCTGCGCTTTGAAATTCTGTCCATAAAAATTATGAGCAGAGTTGGTGACAAAGGGCAGCCCTGTCGGAGTCCAACGTGCACTGGAAACAAGTCTGACTTATTGCTGGCAATGCGAACCAAACTCCTACTCTGTTTGTACAGGGACGACACAGCCCTTAACAGAACGCCTTTGACCCCATACTCCCAGAGCACCCTCCACAGAACGCCACAAGGGACATGGTCTTATGCCTTCTCCAAGTCCACAAAGCACATGTGGACTGGTTGGGCATACTCCGACGAACCCTCAAGCACCCTGGTGAGGCTATAGAGCTGGTCCAGTGTACCACGGCCTGGATGAAAACCAGCATTGTTCCTCCTGGATCCTAGGTTCAACCATCGGCCGGATTCTCCTCTCCAGTACTCTGGCATACTTTCCCCGGGAGGCTGAGGAATGTGATTCCTCTATAGATGGAGCACACCCTCCAGTCCCCCTTCTTAAAAATGGGAACCACCACCCCAATTGCCCAGGCCAGAGGTACTGTCTCCGACCTCCATGCAATATGGTAGAGACATGTCAGCCAAGACAGCCCCACAACATCCAGAGACCTAAGATACACCGGGTGAATCTCATCCACCCCCGCTGCTTTGCCACTGCGGAGCTTGCAAACTACCTCAGTGACCTCAGCTTGGGTGATGGGTGAGTCCACCGCTGCATCCCCAGTCTCTGCTTCCTCAATGAAAGACATGTCGGTGGGCTTAAGGAGATCCTCAAAGTATTCCTTCCACTGTCCGACAACATCCTCAGTCGAGGTGAACAGCTCCCCACTTCTGCTGTAAACAGTGTTGATGTGGAGCTGCTTTCCCCTCCTGAGGCACCGGACGGTTTGCCAGAATTTCTTTGGGGTTTCTATTAATTCGCATACTATCCATCCTAAAAAATTGAATTAGCACGTCCCAAATTATAGTATGTTGAAAAGGGTTGTTGCTAGATCCGATACGGTTGCGGCCGGAAGTTTTATTTATATTATGTATTAAGTTTCCCATTTATTGTATTTTATTAACATCTACCCCCACCCCAACCCTAAACCCAACCATCACAGTACCATAAAAACAGTAGTTGTACCGAGTATTATTTATGCTGTCTATTAATTTACCCAATAAATTGTATTTTTTAATGCCTACCCCCACCCCAACCCTAAACCCAACCGTCACAGTATTGTAAAAATATTAATTATTGTTACACAGTGTCGCGTATCTGCGTATTACTGCGTGTTACTGCGTATCCGATCTAGACTTTACCCTTGAAAATAGTATGCCAAAGGTTCTTGGATAAAAATTCGATATGTAGAAGCGTCCATACTCTAACTGCTAATATTGCCCACAATACATGGCGCATTGGACATGAATTGGATTAGAACTTCAAACTCGGGTAAAAGTGTAAATAAACTACAAACATGGCGCACAAGACCAACCGTCAAGTAGAGGGAGACTTTGGTAAAGTTGTTTGAATGACTATTAATTAATATCAAGGCAACTAGAAAACATTTTAATGACGTTTTCTGTGCTATATTTCATCTGCAACAACCATGTGAACTTATATGAAGATATGTTTGGGTGTGAAAGCATAATTACCCAAACACCTGAGGAGATTTCTTTGTATGAAAGAATGGCAGATTAAGACATAGCTGAATCTCCAATAAGGCAGGTAATTAAATATGAAAGAAATGTGGATGATGTGTCGAGATGATTGACAGGAGATGTAACTAAGCAACATAACGGTCTGTTAACGAGGAAGTAGTATGTCTTGCATACTCTTCTCTTACAGTCAAAAGTATATACTTTTCTTTCACAAAAAAAGTACATACTTTTAGGGTGTAGTATAAGTATGCGAATTGGAACGCAGCACCAGTCTTCACAAATGATGGATGAAACTCCTTTCTCTAACTTGCCACAACACCCGTGGTCTTATCAACATGTTTTTTTGTAAGTCATCAACACTTTGTCTTATATAATATAGTAAAAGAAAACTCATGTAAAGCTTTGTTTAATGCAATTTTTTACATTACATACAGCCTAAACCATTGACCAATGGTCCGCTCTGAAATCATGTTATTTTATTATTATTGGTTCTAAAGGAAATTGATTAGCTGCAAGGTTTTGACCGTCTATGGTTCTGACATATTGGGAATTAAGCAAGAAACCCGGGATATTATAGTAGCCTACTTTGGTTACTTGAGTACATTTGAAGGCAAAACACTTTTGTACTTTTACTCAAGTGAAAGTGTAATGGGAGCACTATGACTTTAACTGGAGTAATATTTTACCTAGTGTATTTTTAGTACTTGTTTTTTTTGTTCTTTGTCCAACACTAGAAAAAAATGACTTAAAGATGACATATTACACCCCTTTTATAAGACATAAAATAAATCTTTAAAGTCCCCAGAATGTGTCTGTAGCTGAAAATACACAGCAGATCATTTATTAGCTTGTCAAATTTGCCCCGTTTGGGATTGAGCAAATACACAGTGTTTTCGTGAGTTAGTTACTGCCCAAACAAAGCTACAGTACTACCAATGGTATACAGCTTCACTAAAAAAATAAACATGTTTGAATAGTTTTCTATGTATAACAAAAAAAAGGACTATATTAAAGACGTGCTGACATAATAAAAGAGAGAGGATTAGTTTTGAACTCTTCAAACGAATTCAGATTTATACTAAGCCTATGCATAATAGTATACTATTATACTCTATAGTATATAAACACCTAGTATATTCAAATTCTGCCACAAAGGACTGAAATGGACACTGGAGAAGCTTTCAGGGCTAAATAATTCAGCTTGCCATCCTAAACCAGGAGAATTTGACTCCATTCTCTACTTGTAATGATGACAATGAGAAATTCAATGCAATCTGAAGCACGTATTTTCTCATTGCAACCATCATCCTCCGTAGATGCGGATCTTTAAAACTCAAATTACACTATTAACATGTAAGTGTTTGTATTGTAAAGTGGTTTGATATTAAGGTTTACAATGTTTTGTCATGTTCATTGGTTTGGTTTTATGGCAATTGCATTTATGAAGCAATCAATAATTGTAAGAGTTTAGGATTAGGTTATTATAGTTATAGAAAATAAAACTAAAAATAGCTGTAATCATTTTTGTGAGTTAAATTAATTGGTAACTGAAATAAGATATGGAAAACGTAAGCTTTAATCGACGTATTAAAACAATTAAAATAAAAATGAATAAAATAAATTAAACAAATAAAAATAAAGAGAAATGAAATAACATTGAGTCATTGATATCATTATAATATTACTGTTTTTATTGTAATTTTATTTTCAAAGAACTGCAGGCTTGGTGAGCAAAACAACGTCTTTTAAAAACATTTTTCAAATCTTCTCGATTTGTTTTGACACGTAGCTTAACATACAGAATCGCTAATTAACAAAATAAAACAACCAACAATTAAAATAAAGGAGTAAGAAAATATGGTTATTAAATATTCATGATTCACGTGTTCATGAAATGACCAGATAATGAAAATTAACCATCAAATTTGAATTCGCAGGATTAATGCAATCAAGGCAACAGATTTATAAAGGCCTATGATGTAAATGAGAATGCTAATAGATACGAACTGAGTGACATTCTCCAAACCTCACACTTTCCCACAAGGTTACACAGTTAATGGTTAGTCCTCCGGTGGAAAAAGCCCAACTCTCAGAGGGACTTTCAAGGACTTTAACAACAATTCGCACAGGAACCAAACAGGGGCCATAAACTGCCCTGACCAGTCCTAATAGGAAGATTGGCCATATTTTACAAGTTCTCTCTAATTATTTACTTTCGGTTTGCTAACTGCTGGTTGGTCAAACTTAAACCAATTGGCGTCTTCTTAGGGTTTTATCATTATTAATGTTGAAAGCAGGTGCACTGCTTAATATTTTCATGGAAGCCATGATAGCGATTGTTTGATTAGTAGTTCAGTATAGTAGATAACATGATAATTTAAGACCTTCTTATTAAAGGACTCAAAAAAGCAGAATAGTATCATGCTGTCGTAGTTCTGTTGACAGAAATATGTGTGGTGCTTATATCGGTTTACTCTAAATGCAGTTGCAAAACTTTCAATACTGTAATTTAACATTTACATTTCACAAACATTTACACAAGAATAAAAGCAATGAAATGCAAACCAATCAACGGTAATCATCATCTTTTGTTTATTAGAAAATGTGTCAAAGGTAAGACTGACACGATAACAGACAAGGAACACAGCATGAACGCTTGGTAGTCACTGAAAACCAGTTTGGACAAAACTAAATCGACGCATGGAGTTCAGCAAAACATCGATAATGTCCATTAAACAGACAGTCACTCAAACACGAAAACTCCTCCCGAGAATCTAAAGTTCCCAGAGATTGACCTATATTGTTAGTAATGTCTTATAACAGAAACACTGATGTTGCAAATGTGCATTTGGAAGTTGTTATGAGTATTTTAGAACTTTACAACAAAACTATCTAGTATCATTGTTATTTTTACCACATACCTTATTTAGCCAATGGCAAATTATTCTTCCAGGTAATTCCTGTACCACTCCATTCCGATCCATCTATCTAAAATGATTAATTTTTAAGTGAAGTGTCTTTTAAAGGAGACCAATTAGATGTAGAACAAGAGTGTGTATGTGAGGTTTCAGCTCAAAATAACCCACAAATAATGTTTTATAACTCTCTGAAACTGCCCTTTTTATAGACTTTGATCCAAATTGTGCTGCTTTGGTGACTGTGACTTTAAATTCAAATGAGATTGTGCACCCAGCCCTCTTTTCGATAGAAGGTGGAGCTATAAGCGCCTATGTGTAGCCATAGCGGCAATTTCAAAACTCTATGCTAAAGAGAGAGAGATTGTCACTAATGGGCGGGGCTTTCCCCCTCCGATTACACGTACAACAGGAGAATGTCAATCAAAATGTTTCTTCAGACTCAAGATTCATTTTTACCATTAGAAGCTGGCTATATTCAGTGTTGCCCCACAACTGTGTTTAAAGCCCTTATAAAAGTGATTTTTGGATAACAGGCCCCCCTTTAAAGCCTGTCAGTAAATGGCTGTTGTTTTGATTGGCTAATAATATGGACGCGTCCTCGCTATTGCATAAGTATCCTTACAAACTCATCATTATTCAATTATAGAAGTTTTGCAATGCATCTGCTTCATCTGCCATGATGAAAACATAATTATAATAGGTTGTATTTACGTTTGAAGAAACAACTCTCAAACCCACTATAGACTAATTTCTTTAAGTGCCTGAATACCAGTGGGCGTGGCCTATGGTGAAGGAGATGTTTATGCAAATATGGCCTTGTTACATCACATGCCACTTTAAAGCCAAACTAACCGTTTTTAGCGCTTAAGTAAATATTTTGTTTATAATGAGCTGCGGAAGCTCTAACTTGCAGGATGTTTTAACCCTACGAAGACTATACATATCAACAAATCCACAAGGCAAATTTCACTTGTCATGCCATCATCCCTTTAACATGGTGGCTATTTATATGACAGACTCCAGAAGTGCCTATTTTCTAGCAGAAGTAAGTCTACAAAGCCACTGTTATGATGTCCTACATTATGGTCCTCAGGGAAGGGAGTGTCAATGAACTATTTTTTGTATTATGAATCAACAGTACATAATACACTAGTTAGCCCTTGGGTATTAAGTCCCATTTACACCAGAAACTAAAAGATAAAACCGGAAAAAATAAGGTTTGTTCATAAAAAAGGGTCTTTATTTCAGATATAAAAAGTCTTAGGTTATTCACGTTTTGACACACAGCACATACCAAATATATATGCAAATTCTAAACAATCTGATAACAATTATAAGCACCATTATAATTACTTCTCAATATCAAATCATGCCATTTGTTCAGAAAGGCTCCGTTTATTTGATACAGTAAAAACTAGCAATCTTGTGAAATATTACAATTAAAAATAGCTTTCCTACTGTAATATATTTGACATTTTACATAATTCCTAAGTTGGCAAAGCTTCGTTACATCAGTCTTCAGGTGTCCAATGCTATCTCACGGCAATTCGTGACTTTGATTTAGTGGCTAATTCATATGAAATCGCACAATCTTATTCATACAATTTAGTACGATTTGCTCATCCTGCAATGACGGTTGGGTTTAGGGGTGGGCTTTGGTCCCATGCCTCCTTTTAAAAATCATACTAATTTGCACGACGAATTAGCCACTAAACTGACTAAACATAAAATAGTTGTTTCCTCGTGATATCAGGCTGGGGTGTCAAGTGATCCTTCAAAAAAATCTATCTAAAGCCCTATTCGGATGGTAATTGTTTCTCAAGGTGATGCAAGGGATTTTATTGCCATATGAAGAAAATTGACATTTTTAAAAAAATCTTATAAACCATGTAAAAAAACCAGCTGCTAGAAATTTAGTGTGAAGTGGACCCTGTATAGTATTGACTAGCTGTCAAAAGCAGTCTATTTTTGTTAAATGTAATTGGCCGTTGTCGCATCAATACCCTGTTTGAATCTAGCATGAGTTTGGTCAGGGTAAGAGCTAGACTCTGCAGAAACGTGGATTCCATATGAGGATTCAACATATAAATATTAGCATCTGACTGAGCATATAAGTGATCATGTGAGACGCATTTCTAGGTTTGTAGGATTACAAACTCAAGACAAACACCACAAAATGACCTTCATCTGAAAGCATGCATTTAATCACCGAGGAGCTATGGAGATTCTTCTTATCCATAGGAAACATTTGGCGTCTGATTAGGGCTTTATCATTATTAATGTTGAAAGCAGGTGCACTGCTTAATATTTTCATGGAAACCATGATAGCGATTGTTTGATTAGTAGTTCAATATAGTAGATAACATTTGATAAATTATGACCTTCTTATTAAAGGACTCAAAAAAGCAGAATAGTATCTTGCTGTCGTAGTTATATCGGTGCTTATATCGGTTTACTCGAAATGCAGTTGCAAAACTTTTTAATAATGTGATTTAACATTTACATTTCACAAACATTTACACAAGAATAAAAGCAATGAAACTCAAACCAATCAACAGTAATCCTCATCTTTGTTTATTAGAAATGTGTCAAAGGTAAGACTGACACGATAACAGACAAAAAAAAACAACACAGGATGAAGGCCTGATAGTCACTGAAAACCAGTTTGGGCAAAACTAAATTGACGCATGGAGTTCAGCGAATCATCGATAATGTCCATTAAAGAGAGTCACTCAAACACGAAAATTCTTTCATTCTTTACTCACTCTTCACTTGTTCCAAACCTGTTTGAGTTTCTTTCTTCAGTTGAACAGAAAAGAAGATATTGATAACTATATGTTGGAAAGCAGCAGCCATTGAACCTTATAGTATTTTCTGTTCCTACTACAGATGCCAACGGCTGCTTTTTTCCAACATTCTTCAAGATAACTTCAAGTTTTCTTCATAATTCTTTAAGTTTTGTGTTCTACAGAAGAATGAAACTCATAAAACGTTAGAACCACTTGAGTGTAAGGAAATAAGCAAATGTTCGTTTTTAGTGAACTGTCCCTTTTAATGATGCAGTGAGTTGAAATAAGGGAAGAAACACTCCTCAAAGTCTCGACAGTGAGAGAAAGCACATTTATTACATATAAAAATAAGTCCTTCAGCACTTCTTTTTCTTCTTCTTCTTGTCTGCTTTGCTGGCATCATCGTGAGCTTTCCTCTTGGCAGCCAGTTTGTTAGCCTGTTGGAAGGTGTTCAGTAAATTCATGAACAATGAGGACTATGAAGGTCACTGGAGCTTAAATAATGAGCCAAATGTAGGTCAAGCACCTTTTAAAGTACTTTGGCAGTGCCTGTGCTAGTTGTACATTAGCACCACATCATTTAACCATTAACCAAAGCACTCACTTTGCAACAAGGGGCGTGCAATATTGCCATCTTAATGTCATTAACCATAATTAACTGATATTTTGTGCTGGTTTAAGCCCGGGTCACACAAAGCCGACGTCAAAAACTAGCAGTGACTTTTGTCAGTTGCATCTTAACTAATATAAGATGCAACTGTATAAACTTAATAACTTTATTATACTGACTTAACACTGATACATTTTTATTACAGTAAATGGCGCAATTTTACCAGTGTTGCCATGACAGCACAGTAGCACTATTGCAAGCAGCAGGAATAATTACTACACAGAAATGTCCAGTCAGCATGTTATTTGAGCAGACTTCGTTTTTCTGGTGAGCATTTCTGGTTCACTGATAGAGAAGTATATGTACATGAGGAATATCCACAGCAAAATATTGAGCTTTTGTGAACTTTGACCACATGCAAGATTGCTGTCAGTGTGCTCCACTGCTCTCGCGATTTGGTCGGCACGGCAACAAACTGGCCTTTGAATGACGCAATGAAATTGATGAGTTTCATAGCGCAGTGCTTTCTGCGTCCAGTGTGAAAGTCATAGCCTTTTTTGGACTAATATTTTTACCTGTTTTTCCCTTTCGGGTAAAAACCCTGCATCCCTGATTTTTACAGTACTTCTCGTTCACCACAGAGGGTTTTACTAACACACAACTCTGATAATCTATATAATTAGCAAATTTTTGAATTGGAACAAAATGACAGCCAGCTTCTTTGTGTTCCCTCTTGACTTACATCGTTTGTTTAGTTTTGTCAATTCAGTTTTTGTTCTTGTACTGCAACCGACAGCTGAATCTGATTCTACCTACGGGCAAACTCCCGCCAACATGAGCTCACGAGGAGCAGTGTTGGAGGAGCAAAAAAAAAAAAAAAAAAGACACTGACTGAAATATAGTGTCCCGGCCTTTTGGCCCATCATGGATAAATGACATTAAATCTGCCAAAAGATTCAAGTTCCTGCCTTAACGAGTGATTCATTGAATCAGTCATTCAAATGATTTGTTTAAAATACCTAAATCATTTATAAACAAAGTAACTAATAGGCTGTACGAATAAACCACCACTGACTCAAACATCACTGACTCACTAATTTTGTTCAGAAACGAAATAATAATTTTTTTCTTTGTTTGAAACGAAATTTGAGAGAACGAAAAAAAAATAATTCACTTATACTCACACACAACTCCACTTTGAACAATTGTATAAAATCAATAATCAATTAATTTTAATTGAGCCAATGAGCTGATATTATGAACAAATGGTTTGAATGAATAACTGAATAAACTCAGTCACTCATTAAGACAGAAATCCTTTATTTAATCCATGACAGGCCTAAATTTGCCGAGTTACCAGCATAAACTCAAAATGTTGCTTAACTATCATTATAAAAAAAACCTCAATATTCCACACCACTAGAATCTTTTTATAAAATGTGATATGTATAACACAGCTGATGCATCTATTTCTAATCCGTCTTACCTCTCTGACTTTTCTCTTCTTGCCGAACATGATCTTGTCATAGAGATATTTCTCTTTCTTCTTCATCATCATAATGGCCAGTCTCTTCTCCTCTGCTTTCTCCTCCTCTGCTGCTCTTGTACGGTTCTCTGCTTTGGCTTTACCAGGGGTCACCTTTACTGAGAGGCTCTGAGGGACAACCACATCAAATGATCATGTTTTTGCAATCAAATTATGAAATGTTAAAATCAAATTAAATTAGCAAAGGTGATTTTATATACATAGAAGGCATACTAATATATATATATATATATATATATATA